>JAGVSQ010015710.1:0-10031 GCA_022683975.1 Rhyacophila evoluta
GCCGAAAGGCGAAACCCGGGTCGTTAACAGTGATCTCACATATGGAAATTTACCAGTTTTAAATAATTTAGAAATACCTTACTATTTAAAAGCTTATACGAGAATACATAGAAAGTATCTGTCAATTCGGTTTACTCGAGCTTTTTTTTTCAGATTCAGCTAAATATCCAAAAAAAAGTTTAATAATCTACTATTACCGATTATAATTACAAATGTTATCCTAATGAGAGTTTTAATATAACTATAACGTTGAGTGTTGAAAGATTGAATAGTTTTCATTTATGTATACAGAGAGAAATAAAAATTTCTTTGGCGAAATTTAATTAAAAAGTCGAGTATTCGTAAAAAAAATATACTTTTTTCGGAACACTATTGTATATGTACGTTTGTTTGTCTGCTGTGTAGATATACTCGTACATCCAATGCATAATATTTCCATATAATGCATGTTAGAGTAAACGGTCTTTAGCATATACGGTGTCATGATAATAATAATTGTAGTCTAGCTGGACTCGTTCCAGGTATATTTTCAGAGATGTGTTCATTAAACCTTTCGCTTTGAAACAAAAGTCTAGCGGCAAAAGTATCATCACCCGGGATAGGCAAAAGCTCCGTTCAAAGCACTCTCAAATTGTTGAAGCCAGTGAACGGTATTTTTGAATTATGTATTACGCTCACTCTAAAAGCGAGTGAAAAAGATTCATATTATACTGTGTGTGGAAAGATATATATTTCACTCATTTGTTACTATAGATTTAATAGAAAATTTAATAAAAATCGCTTTAAATTATTTATTAGTAAAAAACATTTTTAATCTCAAATAATAGGCAACAAATCGATTAAAAATAATCTGTATACCATCATGATTTGTTTCGGAATATAGATGTCAAAACTTAAGAAAAAATATTCGATTAGACACAATTACAAAAATAATTTCAATTATATTCATATGAGCATAGAAATAAATAAAGTAAATGTCTATAAATATTCGTTTCTTTTGTTTGAATTAGACGTATTTGAAATGATTATAATTTAAAAAATAGCAATGGATATAAATAATAATTCATTTAAATAGACTTATATCATATATAAACTATCTTATCAAGTAACAAAATAAAGTAATAAACTACTCTTTCACGTATTTAATTTGTAGATACGGAATGATCATAATTTTACAAATGAAATTCAACTAATCGATGTAATTTCAAGACTCAAAGATTCAAATATTTTTGCTGCAATTTACTTAATAAAGTAATTTTTATTATGTTATAATGAAATATCTTTTGATATTAAAAAAAAAATACCATCCATGTTTTAATTCCGATTTTTTTTTTCAATATTTCGATACCTGGTATAATGCTTTCATCTCTATGTATGTTGTTCACCTTTTTTTTTCGTTTTTTCTGATGTATGCTTTATAATAGAACCTGAAATTCCGCAACTGAAACCAAATATACCTACCCGAAAAAACACAACAAAAAAAAAATACTTGCAGGCGTTCGATTATTTGTTCAGATATTTGTTGTTTGTATTTTCGAGAACATCTAATTAGCGGCATGTATAATAATTATGAAAAATAAGTATAAAAAAAAATACTATATAATTAAATAAGTAAAATCCATTTAATCAATTAATTCATCGATATCGTATATAATTCAAAATATACTTTATTACCAGCGAGAATACTATTACTTATAAAAATTGGCAATTTATTAATCAATAATAAATCACTTTTTCATAAACATTTATAATTCAATAGATTTATTCAAATAGATTATAAATATTAATAATGATTCCTCCATTGTACATACCTCCTGAATACATACAATACATTCAAAAAATCTAATCTTATTAAATTTCTCGCCTCAATTACTAAAATTATAGTTACAAATGAATTCTAAGCAAGAAATTGTGATAAGCATTTTTTTTTTGAAAAATATTTTTTTTGTGCTGTCATAGACAGAGAATAAATTCTCAACTAAGCTCTGCCATGTTCATTGCAGACAGACGTCTAGTCTATGAGTACTCACTGTTTGCTTTTGAAGTACGATTTCTTTTTTTTTCACATCCAATCGAACTAACTCATTGGATTTCAATGAACGAATATTTCGATTAAAATATTCAATTCAATATTTTAGACTCAAGTGATCTTTTTTCTCAATTTTATAGTATCTTTTTTATAATATTTATCAACTATAAACTTAGATCATACTTTAAATATTTTAAACGTAATAGTTTGAAATATTTCTACGAAAATAATTACTTTCAAATATTTATTTAATAATCGAAATTCCGTCGATTTAATATAAAAAAATAAAAATGGGTCTTCTTAAAGAATGTAAAACTAAATACCGGGTATAGTTTGGTGATTGGAGACGATTGAGCCGAGACCTAAGTCAATCAAAAGTTTTATCGGAATAAATCAATGATAAATTTATAGCAAAATATATTTAGGTTATAAATAATTATTGATTTATCGTTATGACTGAGAATGAAAACAAAAGGTATTCAGCAAATTCCTTGTTAGTAATTCTTCGTCTCAATAACTTACATTATTGAGTGTATGATGTAAATTAAATTAACAAGTATATATTGTCATAATCTTTAATTATTTGAACCGGAAAAACATTTTTTTTTCGTACAGCGGACGTTAAATTTAATCTAATACTAAATAGTTACAGAGTAACAAATTGGCAATTTTCAAAATATTTTTGAATACCTTAATGCTAAGTTTCTTACCATATCTGTATCAAAGGCGGAGCATTTTAAGCTTCTTGTGATAATGCCTAAATATTAAAGAATATTATAAATCTTCAACGTGTAAATATGTATCTTGCCAATTTTTTTTCGAAAATTAGCTGTAATTTTTGTACGATAACTTCTATCATACATTCAGCAGCTGTAAGATTTGATTCCTTATTCTCAACCACAAAAGTTTACGCAATTTATTCACGGCAACCGGTCAATTATTTAATATAAAACTACACGTGTTTTAGTAACAGCAACAAATTCCAATTGTTCCCAATTAATGTTTATTTAGAAAATATAGTTGCTTCAACATTCAGATTTTTTATTACTCTTTATAATAGTCGAAATATATTTTCAATAAATCGAAATAAAGTTATGTGAATTTGATTTTAAAAAAATAATATGTAAAATCTACAGAATGATGTATTGGCAATGTTAAAATTCATCATAAATTACTACCTACGAAGTAAACGTTCAAATTATTCAAAATAAATGTGACTTAAATTAAAATAAGCTCAAAATATATAGCCATTGTATTAAACACAAAATACGGGTATTGTTAAGAATGAAATCTATTTTATTTTTAATGTTTTTTTAAAACACTCGTCCATATTCAAAAATGAAATTCAGGATTGTATATATTTTAGAATGGGTATTAAAAAAAACAAATATACGGTTTGCATTCAATGTATTTTTTTAAACTTCTTTATACTATTTAATTGAAAATGCAAATTGCTCCCCCAGACTAATAAATATTTCGAGTGCAGGTGGAAACAAAAAATTCTCTCGCGTTTGGCGACCGTTCCGAAATTCACGCTTTGTTTAAAAACATAATATTTAACAAATTTCACATTCAAAATTTGCCCAAGTACTCACTGTATTAATAGCTAAACATATTTTTTAATGACACAGTCATAATAATTTCAATCATTATTCCAATGTGTCTCTTTAAAACGAATTACACATTTATACGAGTATATTACTCGTATACACGCATATTCAATCAATTGTTTTTTTAAACGTTTGTAGTAATCTGTCGTTGCTTAATTTACTGTAATATTGACAATAATCTTATGATTATATGTTATTTTATAAAATATTTTTTAACAATTCCTAGATCCTTATGTTTCACTTTCAGAGTGGATATGATAAACATCAATCGATATTTCAGTTCCAAAGAGAAACACGTCAAAATTTTGCAGCAAAGAAGTGCCTAGAACACCGATATCTACCGTTTCCCAAATGTAACAAGTAGTAACTTATCGCTATTTTAAAATTACATTGTTCATCATACTTTAAAAACAAACTGTGATATTTACGAAAATCTTGTGAATCCCATTTAAAACTTCCTTATATATTTTACCATGTTTACTCCAAAAGTAAAACAAATGAATCTATCTAGACAGTGTGAGAATTTTCACTCTGAAAATGAAGAACTTGAATATTATTGTATGGTACAAAAATTATCGTTTTATTATCAAGAATCATAATATATATTAATACCATGGTAGCTCTGAAAGTAGAGCATATGAATCTAGGAATCTACACATTATGAAGATATCCGTTTCGGAAATAGTGTATGTATATCTCCGCAATATGAAGACTTATCTTGATAGATTATTTTTGACAAAAATTGGTTTTAAGATAATTGTTTAATCCGACAGACAGCCAGTCCTGTATTTATAAAATATTAAAATTTCATTACATGTGGGCATCAAATCCTTAATTTTAGATGGAAGACACGCATGCCAACCTCTCGGCTACTTGGGAGACCAATTATACTTAGACCTATTTTATTAATAAAACTAGTAAATCTTACTTGGAACTGTTTTGTTTCTCCCTTAGAACTTTTTAGAAATACCATTAATAATTAATTAATTTTGAGTTATTTGAAACTGATGTATACGCATTAATAATAGTACTTTAGAAAGATTAAGCGTCAAAAGAAAATGATGATTTCAAATGACTTTCCAAAATTTTTCCATAGGGTCGTTATTCTCTCAAGTTAAGAAATATTATATTGTAATTGAAGTATGTAAGCATCTCAACGTTCGTTAAATATAATGACTTGCCCGTCATTGTTTTCACCGCAGAGTTTGAGTTTCGCCAGAAGATGACAAACTGTTCAGTGAGGGCTAATTGCTTTTCCGGATTGGTTTTGGTTTTCGACCAATTTTCCGTTTATCCCTTCCCTATCATCATTTTCCTGCTTCCTGCTACATGTATATATTAAAACTTTCTCAAAATGATTCAAGATTATTATTCATGGTCATTAAAGATTCAAAGGAGTTTAGATTAGATTTGTTAATAATTGAAACTATTTTTTATTATAAATTCAAATTTTCTTTCATTTTACAAACCATTTTTACAACCTTTTTCATTTTCATTGTTTCCAACTTTTTCGCATAATTAATTTATTTGATATTTTGTTTCAGGTTAATTTGATTTATAAAATTCAATTACTTTACAATACATAGGTACAAAAATTCCTCAATGCCTCTAGATAAATCACTCATTTAGCATTCGTATATACATATTTGTTAATCTTTTTAGTTTGAAACAAAAATGGTCTAGGCGTTCTCTCCTTTGATAGTTTTCATCGTGTTTTCTTTTGTTACGAGAAATTTATATTTAAAATAGATTCTCGTACATCGACTGCAGTAAGAAAAAAGAACGTAACCCTTAGTTTTATAAAATCTATTTTTTCAATAACGAAAATGTATTCACGTTCTACCAAACTGTAAATACGGAACTTATTCTTATTAGTATATAAATTTAGCTTTTAAATGAAAAAAAATAGCATGTGAATTTCATAGCAAGGATTTCTGCCACACCAATCCAAATGTTTTTTTATCAGATTAGGTAAATAAAACATCAATTTAAGTCTTCGTGCACAACCTTATGACTTTGGCCCAAAATTATTAAAAATATATTTTTCATGCATCGTGTATCTATTTGTATAGTATATTTTTCCTTTGTACGTATTTGCAATTATTCAAATATTTTTATTTTTTTTAAGCCATGTTCGCTCTCAACATGGAGCATTATGGATCTACACAGTGTGAAGATATCCACTTCGAAAGAGGAGTATATGGATTTCTGTAATGTGAAGACGCCTTGAAAGATTATTTTTCACGAGAATTATTTGTCAGACTCAACCCAATGGGCATCCAGTCCTGTATTTTTCGGATTTTTGAAATCCGACAAATGGGGCATCATACCCGCATTTCCCGGATAACTAAACGCGCACACTACCAACTATACTACCGGGTAGACGATATTTCAAATGTTTAATTCAAATATTTATGAATACAATATTTTTTTTAAGGAACCTTAGAAAAAAAAGTAAATCTTTTTTCGATCCTAATTGACAAAAACTTCGAAATCACTTAAAAAGCAGCATTTGTGTCAAAATTTATCGTAAAATGCGTACACTTTTTCTATAAAATAACCCATCAATATTTATTCAGAAAATTTTACTTTAAAATGCCTTTTAATCAACATCTTGTTCAACACGTGCAGCTAACAGATTATTTCTACTATGCCAAAATTTTAAAGAGAAGATTTTAAACATCTTTTTTGCTTAGAAGAATTACACATACACATTGAAAAACACGCGGAATGGCTCTTTAATACAAAAAATATTTGTTCAAAATAAACTTTGGGATAGTGGCATTTAATATGTTCTATCTTGTATTTTTTTTAACTTTTTTCTCTCAAAGTTATATTGAAAAATTTGTTCAACGATCAAATTTATCAATATAAACCATATATTTTTTTAAAATAAAATATACACACAATTATGTGTGTGTGTCGAGTAAAAATTTTATTCAACAAATGACTGAATGATGAAATAAATTTTGTTATTAATTATTGGTCTTAAGAACTATGAGCTTAAAGCTTGTTTACATATTTTAAACTATGTCCAAACTACGCTGGAATTTTGATCTATTACCTTGAGTGGCACTAAAGGTCAACTAGAATAAAAGCACCTTAAATGAATATATGTATCGATTGATTGATGGCTTCTAGAATATTGTGTACTTTGGTAAGATGTTAAAGGAAAGTTAGTCAGTGGTTAAGTCCGGCCAAGACCTTTAAGCGATCGACGGTAAAGTTTGATGCAAAATTCATATAAGATCTTTAATTATTGACCTGCAGAACCTGTAAGGGTTAAATAATGGTAGAGTAATTACTTAACGCTGACAAGTCATGCCACATAGGTTTACAAAAAAAAATGTTTAGAAGTTTGCTAATCTGATCCCTTGGGTTTTTTGTGTGCTGTGAATTTGGATCATATTTTAATAATTGCTATAGTTTTAATTTTTTTCTAGAGTTCTAAGGTTTAAAAAACACCATTTTAAGCAAAGTTGTATTATTTGTTTTAAACTTAAAACATGTACAACAACAAATACCATAGAATGTTATCATGATTTATTTTTTTTAGCCGTACGAGGTACAATTTAAAACTTTAAAATCAAAAATACTACTCTTTGATATTTGCGTATTTAATAAATATTAAAAATAAAACATCTTCAAATAAATTTTCTTTACTCAACCAAACCTAATCTAACATAACTCTAATAAGAATTTTTAATTAGAGAATTTCTAAAAAAAATTTAAAAAGAAACTATTGATGAGAAGTTATTGCGTCGGAAGTTTTTTAACTATAACTTTGTCTTCCCGGTAGCGTAGAGGTAGAGCGTGCTCGCCTAGCAATTCAGGTAATGCGGGTTCGATTCTCACATCTCTTACAGTTAAAAAAAAATCCAAAAACCAAAAATGGATGCCCATTGGGCTGAGAAATTAACTGACAAACAATTCTTGTAAAAGACAATGTGTCAAGACGTCTTCACATTACGGAGATTCACATATTCCACTTTCGAAGTAGATATCTGCATGCTATGTTGATCCATATGCACCACTTTGGGAGTGAATATGGCTTAAAAGAAAACTTTTCTTATTTTGATATTAAGTATGGGAAATAAATTGTTGAAAAAATAAAATTATCACTTTCGCCTCAAAACAAAATTGATATTTATAGGAGAGTATTTGAACATACATATTTTAAGAAGATTTATTCGCTCGTCCTTCTAAGTTTCCGTTATAAAAAAATATCATGAAAGAACTACTTCAGCTACCTATGAGTTAAAACTGCTATATTTTTTGCTGGTAAAGTATGCGTGATACTTTCGATATGTTTTTTTTTTTTTTTGAAAACATCTTTTGCAACACAACGTAACAAAAGAATTGTAGATTTTTATTTTGTAACAATATCCGCTGAATGGATCCTGCTTAAGTGCAATTGTCTACTAATATTGAAACAATCTCTTCATTATTCATAATATTATAATAAACTTGTAACACATTGAAGATCTTGCAACTTGTTATTCATATACTGCATGAAATTTTAAATAATAACATTCATTTTTTATATTAATGTATATGATACATTGAATACTATGGTTGCATCAACTTTGATGCATTTCCTTGCAAATACTGTTACGGCTAAATTGGGTAACAATTCAAACAGCTGCAGACTAATTTGCAGATGCAGGATAGCTTCAGTTATAAAATAGCGCCACTAATGAAGAGAACGTGCAAGACAATATATTGGGTATTTTGACGTTGATTTTTGGAGACAAAAGAATTGGATCCACTTTATTCACTGGATCAATGTTATTCTCATTTATTATTGCTAATGTAGATGATCAAATAATTTTCTTTATATTTCAGATAAAAAAATGATTCTTCGTGTGTTTCTGATTTTTATGGATTTTTTGTGCTTGACTTAATATTTCATCATGTCAATATTTTAAGTATTTTGATGTTTATTTTATTCATTTGAATGCATATTGTTTAAGGTATTGTTATAAGCTATAAATTGGTTCATTTTAAATATCATGAATCATAATTTCAATGTATATATTAAAATATCACGCTCGTTCCGAAAGCGGAGCATTTTCAACATTGCATTTATTGTGCACTCCGACATACGCTTGATTAAGACCAGGTGTAAGGATGGGGCGGTTGGATGGTGGGTACTTGTTGTCAATAATCATATTGTGCATTTTCAGACTTTGATATATGTCATATGCGGCAGATGTAAAAGTCGAACCCGCACTTCCCGAATGCGAGTCATGCCAATCTCTAGGCTACCGGAGAGACAAATTATATCTCATCCAAGAAAAAAAAACCAAAGTAGTTTAGCCATGTAATGTATGCATAAAACTTTAAAGATTACCGAGGAAAATCACAAATAAGCACGCATAAAAAGCTTGCTGACCTTTTTGTGATTTGTGAAAGTTATTTGTGATATCTATTTAAAAGGTCAGTTACAAGCTACTGCTCGAAAATAAAAAAATACACATGATGATTGTCAATCTTTGAAAAATAAATAGCTACAAAGAAAAAGGAGCTAGAAATATAAAATTGGCGATCTAAAATATTTCAATATAAAACAATGAAAATGAAAACATATTTATCAAAACGCCCATCTGTGTTACTGAAATTAAATGTTTTTGCTGTAAAAATATGCATATTGGTATTTAGTTTATCTTTTTATTACTTAGATAAAATTAAAACGTTATTATTCGAAATTTTCAAATTAAAATTTATCACCGGCACATGGTTTTGTGTTGCTTCAAAAAATATAAATTGCATGGATTACGCATTTTTTCCACCCGAAAAATACACCCAACAGAAAAAAAATAATCTCGCATAAAATCTTTTATATGGTAAGCGGTGCGCTAAATTTAGATTTATTATAGAGCGCCTCACACTTTAATTTAAAATTCTGCACGAAACCATCACTTTAAATTTTCTTACATTGTAGGACCTCTGAATACAGCCGACAATCTCCGTACCGAAATTAATTGAAATTCCTTCGGTACCCTCTGGCTCCACCCCTGCAATAACACACGTATTGCCTACACCCACGTTAATATCGTATCCAAAATATTTATCATCAACGGCTGATGTAATAAATATTCTTATGTATAGCAGAATCAACAATAGCTTTGAAATATACTTCTACCAATGAAGATGTTACAATATATATATTTTTATTTATCATACAATTTTACTAACATCACATTTCTGCTCGTAATAGGAGTGTAAGCAAAATGATAATAAACAAAAATTTAATGGTGAGAAATTAACTACTTGTAACCCAGTTTTGTGTTAAATTTGACTGACCTAATGTGCCCACCATTCACCTGCCTCGTCTTTACACCTGGTATTAATCAGGCGTATCCCGGAGCTCTGATATCGAGAAGCAATCT
>JAGVSQ010015712.1:0-10030 GCA_022683975.1 Rhyacophila evoluta
AAGATCCTATATTTGAATAAAACATTTTAATTTGATACGTTTGAATAATAGTTACGTTACAATATTTTATAAAGTATTATTTACAAAAATACTGGCAAACATCACAGGATTTTTGAATGGGAATGTGTGAGACGATTCTGTCAGCGATAAGGTCGCTAGGTGATAAATTTTGTCGAATATGGTCGCTTGGTGATAAATTATATTGACATTTTTCATGACTGACCCTTTAAAGTAGAGTGAACACCAAAGTTAGTGGTTCTTAATATTTGTATTTTAAATATATTTTGTATTGTTTTTTGTATTTTATCACGCTGGTACACAATCTACAGATTGGAAACCACTATTATATTTACAAATATCTTTGTGGTGTACCCTTTGGAAGACACATGTCGAATTTTATTTGAACTTTACTAACTACTAACTTTACAATTACATTTATTTTACGAAAAGCGTGTTTTTTTCTTCATTTTTTGCAAAGCACGCTGGACCACAGCCGACGCTTAGCACGGAATACTGCGGCCCGCTATGTGTTAATGCACCAAAACCTGAGTAATCCTAGACATAATATTGTACTTGGAAAACTATCCTAACAAAATAAAATATGACTTTGTTCTTATTTAAGTTATCAAAATATTTTGGATCTCACTGTATAAATGAATCTAGTTTTATTATAAGTATACATAACCTCGTGTGTGCATCTGAATTATCTCTAATGCGATCAACACAATCATTGGTGATGGCTGCGAGGTCGTCAGAGCTGAATTGCGGCATTTCAAGAAGCAAAGCTGTTGTCAATGTTCTCACCATGGTAGCTGGACATTCAGAAGAACAGTGATTGGATAACATCAAACGGACCATCTGAAAGGATTTAAGTATAAGTATTATATAAATCATATGTATAAGGTCATAAATCACAAGTGTATATTTAAATGCAAAGTAAACTTATTCCACTATGCCAAAATTTGATGAAGAACATTTTTAACAAGTATTTTTTGCATAGAAAAACTCTATCGAATGCAAAGACCTTCACTATCGAAAAAAAATTCGCAGCTAAACAAAGAATAAATAATGATGTAACATTTTATATTTTGCAGACTAGTAAATGCAGGAATAAAAAATAGGGAAAACTATATAGTATTTAATTTATTGTATATATTATATACTTATATTAATTGTTGTATCATTTATCCTTTGTTTAACTGCGAATTTTTTTTCAATAATGACTGGTCTTTACGTTGTGTGTATGCGCCATTTTAAAAGTCAAAGTAGTACTGCCAACATAATCATCGATTGTGCGAAAAATTTGTGACTAACTTCATCCAGTAGCCTAAAACACATATTTACCACTTAATCAAGTCCCTAAAACCCACAGTTGTACTTTGAATTACGCAAATTCTAATTATTTGATTTTCGTCCGACCCCACGTAACTTCGGGGTATTACTATTCGTGAATCTTCGCATGTGTGGACTTATTATTAACATTTCAATGATTACCAAATACTGTCTGAGATTCTGATCTTTGAAGAGTATGAAGCATGTTTAGATTTGCTTGAACGTTTACCTTAAGTCTTTTGGCATGGCAATGAGGAGGTTCAGCTAATCCAAGGAACAGAGCATCAAGTATTTCAGGGCCCGACGATGACATCAATTTGGTGGAAACTAATGACTCCAGCTTAAATGTGAAATAGAACTAAAGAATAATACATACAAGGCGTATTTAAATTCATCAATATAAAAAAATATTGATTAGTTTTAATTGCGTCCAAGACAAGATTTGACTTGTCATTGCACTGCTAAAATCTTAAAGATAATTCGGGAAACTCGATTTAAGTAATTTATGCCGTGGGCTCTTAAAAAATGATAAGTCTGCTTTAATTCGGATTGAGTTGAATGAAAATATGAAACAAGATTATTTTAAATAGTAAAAACATTGCATTGGTTTTATCGTGTTACTAACCTGACTGTTTGAAATTTCATTGAAGAATGACGCGAGCTGTTTTCGATTCTTTTTGTCGCGGCTTAGGCTTAATAATTTCGTAATGTCATCCATTTTCACTCAATATTTTGTTCGCCGCTTAATTTTGTATTTACCTTTTTTGTATTAAGTACAGACGTTTGAAAAGGCGGGCTTGACTCGCCGAAGTCTCTTATGCGTGTTTTTTCTTCTTTGGATACTTTCTTGATGGCTGCTATCAAGCAAAAGTTTACAGACGGATAAGTTTACTTACTTAAACATGTCAATAGTGTTGAAATTTAAGTGAAAAGTGGCTGTATATTAAAAAAAAATATAAAGTAAGACATAAAAATGCAATAAATATTTTCTCAGATTTATTAATTATCACAATCAATTTATATTCAGTATCAAAGATTTTCTTGTTCCAACAGTAAGCTAATGGTGTACCATAGAGTATTTTTGGAGGCGGGGTGATCATATGATTTGTTCTTTCACATGACCCCAGTCATTCTCTACTGCCATCCGTTTGTCAGTGGAGTGGACATATTTTTCATTAATCGCCAGGGACCTTACAAATAGAAGTGTTATAATTAGATAGAAATACCGCGGATGATTCGCTGATCTTTAGAACGATTTCTCTTGAAAATGTCGCGTATTGGATTGCTGTTATCCGCGCTGTGTGCTGTATCAGCGTTACAGCTAGTGCAGCCGAATGAATATGTCCCTGTGTTCATGTGGGGAGCTACTACAGGCTCCGATTATAAATCAAAGGCCTTATCCAAGCTGTCTCCAGATAAATACATCGGCATTTTATCAAAGCAGCTCGACAGCCGTCCATTTACTGTCGTTTTCATCGAAGAAACATTAAGTGTGGAAGACTTCACTTCGAAAGACTCTAAAGGAAAATCTTCGTTCCCGGGATTACGTGAGAAAATAACAGGAGAATCTGTGATTTATCTTCCGTTCGTAGCGTCATCGTTAGACATTTTAAATAAACTTGCAGACCCTTCCAAGATTGACCATGTTCAGTTGTCAGATGTAGGACTATCTGCTGATATTTCACCCCAAGCTGGTGATTTCCTGTATATCAGCCTTAAGGATGCTCGCGAAGGTGAAGATAGGCTTCACATGCTGTCTCGTCATGACAAATTCATGACTGAAATGTTCGATAAACTACTCAAAAAGCATGACAGTGTTTTGGCAATATACACAGCTAGGTATCCATCATTTGAAATTGCACCTGAGAAGGAATCGAGACAGCGTCGTCATCTGATGGAAGCGGCTACAGCCGATTCTCCTGTGGGTCCAGCAAACACTTCCTCTGGATTTTACAATGGCGATGATAAGATCTATGTCTATGGCGAGAAGTTTGTTCTTTTTAATAACCGCAGCAATATAGAAAATGGAACTCTCTTGCAAGATGGACTCATAACAATGACCTCTAGTGACAACTCTAGTGACACTGAATTGACAATGAAACTGGAATTTAATGATATTGATGTTCAATTCACATTCTTTGAAGAACCTTCAGGATATTGGTATCTGAGTTAGTATTACATTTTTGTTAAAGAGTTTACTTTCCAGGGATTTACAATCAGTAGTGTTTAGGCTGATTCAATGAAATTAATATTTCCAAGGATTTCTCCAAATTTAATACAATCGGCAAAGAAAGAAACAAATTGAAATTATTTAAACAGCACATTTACTATTTGGTTGAATGCAAATATAATTTAACGAAAACTAGTTGTAATCCTTGAAATTATTATATAACTCATTTATTCACTGAATAGAATCAACTATTGAATATTTAACGGGCTGCAGGATGCTCAACTGTAATAAATTTTTGGTTTTGGTTTTAGTTAACAGTAATCATACAGATTGGCGCATTGTCATTCTGAGCTTTATGCCACAGTCCATTACCATAAACCATCACCATTAAAATGCATACATTGAATATTGTCACCTAATAATCATTGTAATTATTTTTTTTTTTAGATGTGACTGTTACTGAAGATGGCACTGATACAATCCAGATTGTCGACCGCAACATTTATGCAGCACGTGGGTTTTCCTACCATTGCTCGCCGCATGTCATGTTCGGCCATGAGAGTACTAGAATACTTTATATCGAAAACTTCCAGGTGAATGATTTTTTTTATTAATATATTTTCAGAAAATCAGTACTACCCCAAAATTATATTATGGATCATCTGGCAGTTTCGTACAACGATATAATGTGCTATAGAATCCCAGATATTCAGAATACTTAGCGCGATGAGTGAACCACTCCATCAATTTCATGTTGAAAATGAAGTGTTACCGTTACAGTCTCCCACACAAGATTTTGAAATGGTCAGTGCTGATGCGCAAGTATGTAAATTACTTTTTCTGCCTCATTTAACCCTTACCACTCCTATGTCGAGTCAGTTCTACAATCACTCACTACGTCATTTTTCTTACAACAACTTCAATGTCGAGCTAGACTTGACATAGTACGTAGCTATTTCTAAAATAATTAAAAATGTTTAAATCTGATTTTTTATTTCAAATATTTTGCAATACATAAACAAATACTGGTGCATAGTAAATAAAAACAGACAGACGTATTCTACTAATTCAAGGTCCAAGACTTATGATGTTTGCAGATAGTCATATGGTCATATGATTCATACACTGTCCATGTACATTACCTACGCTACTTATTGTCAGTATTGCAGTATACAGTTCTAAAAAACTATTTTGTATTTATTGGAGTGTTTCATATTTTGTTTAGATAGAAACGTATTAGTGTTATAATTATTTTTGTAATAATTGAACTGTTGCATGGTTTAATTTGTTTTACATGCTAATTGAAACCCCCTTTTTGATCTATTTTGTAAATTAAGTAAGGAGTTGGTAGTAGGTAAAAAAAAATTGAGTAGTGCAAAGGGTTAAATCCAATAAATTTTATTTCTAGGCCCAACCCTTCTTCACAAACATAGGCCAAAAGCGTTTCGACCTGCCTTACGATTGCGTTGGCTTCACGACTGTGCCGATTTGGACTGGCATCTTTGTCACCTTCCTTCTTCTCTTCATAACAGCTGCTGGAATGACCTTCATGATGGACATCAGGACAATGGACAGGTTCGATGATCCCAAGGGCAAAACAATTACCATCAACACTAGCGAGTAATCCAATTATACACGTTTTAGTTGTTACTATTTAGTGCGGAGAGTATTTAGCCGAACAAAAATAAAGTATTAAATTGTTATGCCTCGTATTTATATGGTCAGTATTCCTATAAATCTGTCAGTATTACAATAAAAAGCGAATGCATGTATGTTGCATTCTTTAGAAGCAATAAGTCGATACCTTTCATGGACAAATAATATTTCAACTGCATTTACTAACCCACCATGTATAGATAGGCTGTATACAAAAAACTGTAGATGTTTATGTCTAGGTAGTTTGGAAAGAAATTGTTTTAAAGTCTGATGAAAACCAATGTGTAAATTTTAATAAATCCATATTTGTTATCATTCTTTGTTTATTTCTGTGAACATGAATCCCGCGGGGATGTCAATGAGTGGCTGAACCAGTGTTTTAAAAGTACCTTCATTGTTTTATGAAAATATTGTATAAATAAGCCGTTGATAATTATGCCAAGTGAGATGTATTTTCAAAGCCATTGACAAATCTAGATCACTGGTTGCTGTTTTCTGTGTGGTGTTAATTATTGTAGAGAAAAAGAGTTGAAACAGCTGCTTATTTTTAAAAAATCAATATTATTTATTAAACTTATTAAAAATATCTCATGAATAAATTTCATTTAATTTTCTTAGTCTAAAATACTGACCAATATTTATAGAAATACTTTCCAAGTAAATAAAGACAAGTAAATATGTATGTCCTACTGGTTAGAAAATTTTATGAATGTATTGAACACTCAATATTGATTGAATGGAGTAACAGGCAAAGCAGTGTTGCTAGTAATGTTAGGAAATTTTTTTGAAAAAACTTATCGGTTATACAAGCTCAAATTTTAGTCTTCTATGTACTGGCAATGTTGATCGTTCCAGGCATTACGTTTAAATAGAAAACATTCCGTCAACTGTTTGTTTGGAATACGGTATAAAAATTGTAATCAATTTATCAAATATTTTCCTTTGCTTGTCTATGATAAACTCAAATTAAAATTGGAAATTTATGCCTTCCTGCAGTTAAAATACTCGGTATTTTGACAATTAAACTCCAGAGATTATTGTATTATATTGTTTAATAAAAAAAGAATGTTACTTAAATGCTTTTTTTTTCCAAATTATCCTAAAAAATCCTGATTATCCGGACACTTCTTCAATTAATAACGCCAGGTATTATGATTTTTAGTCACACCAATTGCGTTGCATTTTTACCTGTAGATTTCAGCATTGTAATTGTTTATGTAGCAGAATTTATTGCATATTATTGATGAAGTGTATGTCTGTTTATTATTTTGATTTATATTCCAAAATTATTACAGCTGCTCTCTAGCGAAAAAAAAGAAACCACAGATAATTTTGTTGATGAGTAAGCAAATCAATCTAAATCGTCTTCTTACTTGTCCATTGCCTAATTGTGGATATGGACTCTATATGACACCTCCAAAAACTCCTATTGTTAGCCAATCTTCTCGAATCTTCCGATGTCATACTGGCATTCCAATATTCCAGCAAATATGTCTGATAAGTGATGTATTTAGCGACCTTACTCTTTTCAAATCAACTGCTCAAAATTTCAAGGAACGTGGGTATTTTATTTTTGCGCCAACAGGAGTGAGTGTGCTTCCAAGAGAGATTTATTTTTCAATCTAAAAAATAAATTCATACAATAATTATTGTGAGGCCTGCCCATAATGGAAAATCTAGCATTAGTTTGTTATGAATTTAATATTAATTATTTGTGTCTAAATAAAACTTCCAATAATTCCTTGTTGAAATTTTGTGCTATATAAATAACATTGTTTTAAATAATAAGTTTGACTGTATTGCCCTATGAAACATTTCAAATAATGCTATTTTACACTTACGTTATTATTAATTTTCATATTCCTGTAATGTGTGGTTAAGTACTCTCCGTTGATTAGACTGTTTCTATTTTCTTCCTCTATTCCCATAATCATTCTTTACAACTGAGGGGTATATTTCCAAAGTGAACTTGTTCCACCATACCAAAATTTAAAGGAGACGATTTTGAACAAGTATTTATTTTTTTGTATGGAATAACCATATAGCATGTAAACCAGTGGGCAAAATCATTTTCAAATATTGAAAACCAAAATAAACTTTAAAAAAGATGCTATATGCTTCTTTTATGCAAAAATACTCCTTTAAATTTTGACACAGTGGGATAAGTTCACTTTTAAAATACACCC
Organism: Rhyacophila evoluta; assembly: GCA_022683975.1. Taxonomy (NCBI): domain Eukaryota; kingdom Metazoa; phylum Arthropoda; class Insecta; order Trichoptera; family Rhyacophilidae; genus Rhyacophila; species Rhyacophila evoluta. The sequence continues at coordinate 7,345 of JAGVSQ010015712.1, forward strand.
CTCAATTATTTATAGTTAATACTATATGACTATTGAAAAAAATCCAAAACCAACTCCAGACAGTTTAAATATTTATGAATATAGATTTTTTATGGTTGATGATACATGTGAGATAGTGTCGTATAAGAAGACTCCAACAGTCTTTCTTTGAATGTTCATATCGATCAATACATTGTCAAGAGTTAGGATTTTATATTGTACAGTGAACATATATTCATTAAATGACCTCATTCTGTAATTTATTTGTAAACATGATGTTATTTCAAATATCGTCTCTGTATTGACTTTAATGTAAATTATACCTAGCAAAATGTCCATGTCCAAGAATTTAATAGTGTATGTTGAAGTATTTCGTGGGTAGACGTATTATATATATATATATGAACTACTAAGGGATGATATGGTAGATTTTATATCAAACCCTGCAAAAATCTGTCAAAATAATTACCAAACAATGAAGATCGATTAGCTCTGTCTTAGAGCGGAAATGATATCAAGCTGTTTTCAGCAAAACATCGTAAGCAGCAATTTGGGAATTTTCGTTTTTTTTTATCAAACAGTTCAAATTGATATCCGCATGGACTGGCAAGAGATCGTAAAGAATGCAGCAGCCGAATTCATAATTTATGCATGTTTCATTGTATCATATGATCGACGAAGCAAAACATCGTAAGCGTCATACAGTTTTATGCTTACGATCCTCTCCGAAAACAAGTCGATAGTTACCTAATATGGAAAAGTGATAAAATACTTTTCTATCAAGAAACACTCCGTTTGCGGGTTTCAAGAAAGTACCTAACAGTCAAATCAATAAGTACAATCGATATTAATATCACCAATGCTGACATGAGAAATAATTTAGTCTACTGTAGGATGAAGGCTTCCTATAATCTCTTCTAAATGTTTCCGCTTTACCATAAAGCATTTCTGCCTGAATATAATGAATTTGTCAATAGACAGATTTTAAGATATCCGTTTTGTCAATATTGAGATGATATTATTCAATTATATATATATATGAAACAATCATAAATATTTTTACATTAATTATCAAGTGGACTTATGTATAAATGAAGCAAATTACTTTTCTATTATATTATACAAATACAGGTATATTAATTTGAATAAAACCGAATTTATATGAAAGTAAAATCATATACTGTGCAAAATATAATTGATTCTTTTTATCTACCTATATCCATCTCGAACTATTATAATATATAAATATGAAATCTAATTTTATTCATTTATACGTAAGTCCAAATAGTAAATTTATTCTTTTAAATTGAATTATTTAGGTGTAAATATAATTTTAATGGAATTTTCCACTTCCAATCTTGAGTTAGTTTACTAAAATATAATAGTAGTGAATGAATACAGTCTTTCAGATCATATTATGCATTTGTAAAGAGAGTCGAATGTTTTTATCAAATTGAGCATCAGAGTTTTATCTATTGGAGCATATATAAGACCCGACATACAGATTTAGTTTTAAATTTTTTTAAACTATTTTATTGATTAATTGACATTAAATTTATGAATGCACACAACTTAATACCAAACAACGAAACCCTATACATTTTTAAAGATGTGCGTATTGGCCACTCATGTTAGTAATCTTTAAGGGCTTGTATTTTATTTGAAATATATTCATCATAATTTATCAGAACAAATTGTACATTTAGATATACTAAAATGAAACAGTACTTCGCAAAATTTACCCAATGTGGCTGATAAAAATGTTAATTCCAAAATGTATTTTCCAAGCTCTTACTGCACTGAATTTATATTTATTCTATATCAATTTGGGTGTGCCAGAAATATATCAAATTTAGAAAATCATTATGTCCAATGGTAAACTTTTTAATCAGCAGTACATTTTCATGAACAAGTTTTTCTTTTCTGATATGTGGTTTGATTTTGTTTTTATTAATGCATAGCATGATCTAAGTATTGTTCTCTATTTATCTTTTGCACATGCCAACATAAAACTTAGAGAGGCGTTTACACTAACCCTAGATATTTTCGAGGTAATCTTCTCAAACTTAGTTTGCAATCAAAACATTCAAATCTTTTAAATGTTGCAAGCATTTTAGCCTTTTATAACCTGCAATAATCCCTGAATTTATGCGATGATATATACTGAGATGTTGCCACATGAAATGAAAAATGAACATTACAATAAAAAAAAAATGTAATTCCAACAACTTTTGTGGTATCCGCATTTATTCAAATTACATAACCAATAATGTCTTTTTTTCTCTGTAACAATAATATAAAGAAAATTGATCTATTAATGCAATCATAAATATACAAATCTATGATGTTTCAAATACATTACTTACATTATTGTATTGAATAAATCTTGTATGTTTGTCCAAATCTTGTCTTCATCTAAAATGTTTGTAGATTAACAACAAATAACACACACTCCTGCCTAGCACAATGGAACCGATATGTGCTGATCAGTATTATTAACAGTTATAGTTATATGTTGTAAATAGGCATTGATTTGACAGTTGCGTAATTTTAACTTCATTTATTATTGTCATTTTGATAATATTTATGACTTTTCAAATTCAAACATGGAGAATACTTGTAGACTTAACCCGATGATCGCCGTAAGCACAAATGTGTGCTCTACGTAGACGATCGCCATAAGCGCAGCTGTGCGCGCTTCGCAATA
>JAGVSQ010015716.1:0-10028 GCA_022683975.1 Rhyacophila evoluta
TAGATCCATATGCTCCACGTTGGGAGCGAACATGGTTTAAAAAAAAAAAAAAATGTTAAAGTTATAAGAGTTAAAATGTAATGTAACACTTAAGGTTAGCTATTATAAAAAAAGTAGCTTTAAATAATAAAATATATCGAAAAAATACTAATAGTAACTACCCCCAAACATAATATTTAGTATGCGATTTCGATATACTAAAATTGGATTGGAATTATGGATAAAGCTTATTATATGATATAGATATAATAAATTATTATACTAATGATTCATCGCTTAGTATTAGACCTACGTGACGATTCTGCATCGCAAATATATATATAACTATAAAAAGGAAAAAATACCATAACCGCCTTTATCTGAAAATGTTTTTAATTTGACTAGCGTGATTATTTTTTTATAAAAAAACAAAACATATTAAATTATCGAAAAAATAAGGCCCTAGTACATTTAGTAGTTGTCGGGAAATTTTCTGACAACTAATTCTAATGAAAAATAATCTATTAAGGTATTTAAATTCACATTATAAAGATCGATATACTCCACTTTCGGAGAGGACATCCTTACACTGTGTAGATTTATATGCTCTACTTTCGGAGTAGAGATGATAAAAAATTATATAATAAGAATGTGAGCATGTAGTGATAAAAGCCTGATTATTTGATAGCGAGTTTTCTGAGTAATAAACTACATTTACTTATATAATATCGTACATTATTATACATCACATTCTTGAATCGGAAAAGTAGTCTGCAAATTTCATTAAGACACAAATTAGATGGCATTGGTTATAGCTTAGGACACGTAGCGGGGGTCGCCAAGGAAGGAAAGTAGGACGACAAAGAAGAAAAACCGTCTCGTTAGCCTTCCAGCATGCACGGCCATTTGCTTCAATTGCTCCCCGGAGTGTTTGCCGCTTTATTAAAAGTCACAATGAATACCGTTTTACAGAATATAAATATTTTATCATCCCACACTTTGGGTAAATATTATCACTTAGGCTCTGATTAATATTATATTAATCAAGATTACGTACATTGAATATTAAACGTTACTTGGAATATATAACGGTATTCTGTAAAATATTAGTAATTTTATAATTAAGCTTATTTTATATTTGTTTAAAGAGATAAGTGAAAATAATCATTTAATACGTAGGAGGTTATTTGCCTAAATTATAATATATATAATTGTATATGGACGATCATTTGATAAACTAATATTACAATGTAAGCCTTTATATATTCTCAAAATTTAGTCTAAATATTTTTTGTTCGTATTTATAATTTAATGTATGTTAAGTTAAATAAATATTTTTTCAAAATCAGGTACGTGGTTAAAATAATATAGAAGCAAAAAGGCAATAAATTATTAATTATTCGTATACGAAAATATTTTAAAAATAAAAATACATGAAAGCTTTTTAAAAAATACTAATTTTCCTGTATTTAATCGATATACTCACGGTGACCTATTTTACGAATTATTTCTTTTTACTGGCTTAGTTTAATTTTAGCTCCAAATTTAAACGTCAAAAAAATTATTTGAAGTTTTCAAAATTCTTTTCACAAATTTATTTCATCATAAATATATCACACAATAAAGCCAAGTAAGCAGGTTTTTAAGACATTTTGGTTAATCAATATTATCACATAAAAGATCAATATGTTTTTAATGTTGATTTATATATATCATTGTACAAATAATCCTTCAAGATATTTTTTCACAAATTAGAGATTATGTTTTTTTGTATGTTTGTGTAATATATACAAATTTACCTAGCAGTTAAAAGATTAACAAGTACGCTTCAATACCGCAGACTGCGGATTGAAATCCTACAGCTAAAGGATTAGTATAAATATTCTCTACTTTTGGAGCGGACATAGTAATTAAGAAGAAGAAATTTTAAAAATGCAGTATTGCAGGAACATCTAACTTAATTTGTTGACTTGAGTCACTTTGTAAAGTATAATTTTATTTTTTGCAATTTCTCGTATCACTTGCATATTTTTGTAAATACACAGATGTTTATAACACGCAGAATATAAAGCAAAAATATGCCAATGATACAAGAGATTGCAAAAATACGATCATGCTTTACAAAGTGACTTAAAACAAGAAATCAAGATACGTGTTCCTGCAATATTGGCGACGATATACTTTAAAATACTTTTACTACTAAATATTAAATAAATACTAAAATCTAGTCTTTATCAGGCCAATATTTTTATTTCATTTTTCCATAATTTTAAATATTTATTAATTATCATAAAACGCTTTCTTTGTTTTGATATTTATTTTCATACAACGCTTTTGACAAAAAAAAATCTTAGAAATAAACAGCCGGTATAAAATATATTATATATTGCTTTTTAAATATCAGAGAAACATTTTTCGTACACACTTCAAATGAACTTTTATATACTGAATTGTTATATTGTGCAAGTTACTTAGAGCCATAAGTGCACATAATATAGATGTGGAGTTCCATCAAGTCACGTAGTCTTTTCCAGCGGGACGTGATCTCTAAGGCGCCGGTGGACAATATGGTTGTACCGACCTGACAAACCCTGATCTTATTTCATTATGTTGAACAAGAATTTTCTCTCTTCGATAAAATCGAAGGCTCCGCCCGCCAAAGACTGGCGATAAAATTGACCCATTGTTCGATGTACATCCGGAAAAGGTCAATGAAATATTTCATTTTTAATTAGACACCGCTCTGTAGCATTATTTATGTAAGATGTTTGCTATACATTTATAGTTGAATTTTGTATTTTTAGTAAACAATACATGTTACACACATAAATACAATACTCCACGTATAACGAAGCACCGTTGTCTATACTTTTACAATGGCTCTTTATCATTCTTATCCTGTACTGAACTACCTCAAGAGAAAATAATAAATAAGATTACCAGACAACTGGCCACAAGACAATTGCGCACATACATAACTGATCACAAAAAACTGCATACAACAAATGCAACATATAAACTAATTTACCTAAGATAATTTCACGCATATGCAACTGATCACATTTATCTGAGATCTATTGTGTATTTGCGCAATTGTCGTCGAATATGCTGCTGTATTGTGTGTAGTTGTTTAGCGTGCGTTTGTTTATTTAAGCGTTTTTTATTCAGTTACCTTGTGGGAAGTTGTCATGGAACCTATAAAGAAAGATATTTTTTTATTCGCTGCACAGCTTTAAAAAAATATCATATCCTTCCTATAAGCCTTATAATTGATCGTCGATATTTCTAGATTACTTAGACTCTGACTCGCTTGTAGACAGTATCCTACAAAAATCTATAGATATATTTAATACGACGGATATACACTCTTCATTTTTTTATGTATAATAATATTTTGTTTTGATTGTTTACCATCTCAATTCTGGTCATTCTTCAATTTTGGTCATTTTATAATAAATGAAAAAAATACAGTGGGAATAATTAAAAAAGAAAAGGAAATGACCAACAGCATAATACAATTTTAGTTTTAAAACTTATTTTTGCTCTCCTTAAAATTTTATTTTTGGGCTTAAAGTCCGCTTATCATAGATACAAAATTGTATGAAATATCCAAACGCTACAAGACGTATTTTTTGATCACCCGATCGTTCAGGAAATTCTGGGCATTTTTTGTTCACCAAAAAATCTCCCTGAATATCTTTTAAAAATGTATATTACAATAATATACAACAAAACTCATATTTTATCACAGTTAAGGTATATGAAGATTAGTCATTTTAACCAGCGGCATATTCGTAGCGTTTCTTCTACTTCCACCCACTCCCATTTTGTCTAGACAAGATCTTGTATTTCTTATATATTACACATATTTTCTTAGAAACAGATTTACAACTTCCAATTTAAAAGACATATTCTTTTAAATTATCAATTATTTTGAAATATACCTGCAAAAACTGTTTTCGAAGAATATATTTTGGCTTTTAATATTATTACTTCGGTTTTTATTGATATCAGCTCCATAAGATAACTCTATTAAACGAGAATAGTAAGAAAATTTTTCAATAATATTATTTTAACACAATCAAAATAATATACACAAAGGTTTGCTCCATTAACCATTCGTACCTTATTAAAAGCTGTATCGCTTACATGATATAATATATATATATATATATATCCATATATATGTAGTATAGTATAGATATATTTATTTAAATGCTTCCTTTTTTAAGTCAGACTATTATGAACCCAAAAATATATAATGGCTATAAAATACATTAGTTTTAAGCAATTAGTATAGTATTCGCCATAATTATATTTCCAAAAACTCTTCATGGGGCATTTTAAATCAAGTACTTAAAATATGAAATCGTAATCTCACTATACTGAATATTATTTAAAAATACTGTTTAATAATTACAGTGTATATATGTATTTCTTATAATGTCCGCTTTAAAAGTGAATCATATAGATCGAAATTTTGGAAATATTCCTACAAAGTAGAATATGTGGATCTCCAAAAAGTAAAGATATAGTTTGACAGAAAGATATAGAATTTACTGTCGGCTTATGACTCAATATATCATATTAATCAACCTAATAGACATTCAATTCTGAATATTTTTTTTCGATTTCAAATCCGATAGCTGTAGGAATCAAATCCCTAATCTCTAGATTAGCGGATATAGATTTAGATGGAATTCAATTTTACGGCAGGATAAAAATGTACGCATATTAATAAAAAAATATAATTTGCTATGACAGTTACCATAATTTATTCGTATTTTAATTTGTTTAAATTATTTGCATATTTTTTTGGCATTACTAAAAATAAAACAGTCTGCATCCCAAATTAATGAACAAGTGTTTGCGTAAAATATAAATCATAATAATAATATAACGCCCGACGTTTAAAAAAAATAGTTGTGCAAACATTATGAAAGTCGTAAATTTAGGTAAGCCAAATGGAGTCGTATTAAATTTAATTCTATTATTTTATCCCCGCGTGGGCAAATTCTACGCCCATTATTTATCCAGATATAAATTTTCGATCAAAATTATTAAATACCATCTCGTGATTTACTATCAAAATATATTTTATATGAAGATATGTATACTTTATTTTACGGATGACTATCACCATTTTATATCGTCGCTTAGATTTATGGCATCTTTGCAATATATCTCTCTAAGACTCGAGCAATATATCAGCATTTGGGATAATCATAAATTATTTGGCAGCATTATTTGGTAGCTATCAATCATCGAGTTTGTGTCGGTTTATGTGCATTCTACAATTCGATCAAGGCCGACAAATTTACGGAAATAAACAAAAGTTTCTAATAATAACCGTTTATCGGGAATCCTTTAGAAATTTTTGCGATAACATGTTAAAGTAGGAATGGGGAAGCTTAAAATGTAAATACATTATATGTATTGAAATAAAAACAATATTTCTAACAGAAGGTCTATTTATATATAATATATATATAAATGTTTTTTTGAGTTACATAAAACATTTTTACGTGACAAGTGCAAAATGTAAAGTAATCTTTACCTGCTGTTACTTGAGATATCACAAAAACAGCTTCTACTACTAGCATTACTAAAAATTCTAAGTGTCTATCCGATTTTTAAATTTTCACTTTAAAATGAAAAATGGGTAATTTAATCATCGTAAAAAAAAAAGTTTCAAAGTACATATTAAATATGCGCTCTTTGACGTATGTTATCATGATTTTAAATTTAGAATCTGTAAAGGATTTTAAAATTTCGAAACATAACATAATTTGAATAACTTAACGTATATTCTTGAAATATTACTTACCCTACACCATTCTGACTATAAAATATACTATACTTCTCCCGTTATAAATATGTTAAACCCGTGTTTATGTTTATTATTAGAAAAATAAATTTTCTAAGTGCGTTTTTTAAATATTGATTTCAAATAATAATTATGACTATGATATGGATTATTATCAAAAGATCCGTTACTATTACAAATGATATTCTCAGAATATTAATTTTCATCTTCAAAATAATTTCTCACATACTCGTATACGGATGGTTTATAAACAACTACGATATTCATATATATAATATAAATGTATGTGCGTAATTTTCTCATTGCAAATGTTCTTGATAATATATCGTATATTCCAAGAAAGTTAATACTTAAGTTTGCTGTTCTAAACTCACAGTCATGAATTTAATCTCAACGCACTCCTATTACAAATACTAACATTTCTAAGGATTTTAGAGAGTATTTCGCTCTGTGATTCCGCTCATTTATATTAGTTTTGTAAATATTGTTGTTGTTAATGCTAATTTTTAATGGGAAATTCTGTGAAAATTTCATAATTTACGTAGATTTATTCGATCATTATTTATTTCTCTGATTTTCCTATACGTTTTTTTAAAGTTTTTTGATCCTCCTGAACAATTTAAAAGATGTATGATACATGTTGTCAACTTTTGGCCGTTGAAATGTCATCTGTGTCAATCATCTAATATGTTTTTTTTATTCATTTTTAAATTATATTAATCTTATTTTATCGACGTAATTTGGATATTTAGAGGAATAATTGATTTTAAGTTGAAACATTTGGAAATTTAGCGGGAAAAAAGTAATATAGTTAATTGATTTGTTTTGCTTATTAAATGAATATAAAATTTGTTAAATTTGAACGAAACAAAATTAATTAATAAAACACTTTTAATTATGAATGCGTTTTTACCTATTACCACAATAAAGGAATATTTTAAATATTTTTTTCTGGTTACAGTTGTTTAAAAATAAGTAAATGAAGTTATAAATTTTTAATTCGATAGGTTAATTAACATGTAAAAATATTAATCTATTATAAAATGAACATCATTATTACTATTAGTGAACTCAATTAAGCTAATGCTAAATCAATTAATAATTTGCTGGTTGATTGAATTTTTATCGGAGCGAGGTAGTTTGAAATCTGAAGATTTTTTTTCGTGTCATTTTTACAGTGAATAAAATAATAGAATTTAGTTTTTAGTCAACTTAAAAGAACTTTCAAAGTAAGGCTGTACTAGTTTTATAAAACGGAATCTATTAGAGAGTTGAAAGTGACGAAATATCATATCGACAAATTGCTTGCGTCACCGCAACATACTCAAAACTTCCGCTACCGCTACACCTCTCTACGAAAGCTCTGGGCCATGCTACGATGTACTACGCGGTTCTACGTTAGTGCAAAGCACATTGGATTGTTGTCAAATACGCGTGTTAGGTTATCAGTAGATATATATACATACCGTACAAAATAAACAAGTTTGGTAACAATTTATGATAACATAACGGAAACAGTCATTTAAATCTTACAGCTCTTTTATAAACAGATAGACGTCTTCAACGTATAAAAAACATTGAATCAGATAAAAAAATCAAAATAATAGTTATATATTTAACATTTATGATGAAGATCAAATATCATAAACGATGAATAATCAAATATGACCACACATTCAGTTGTAATTGTTACTATTTTTACCTGTCACTAATATGTAGGATTTACTTAAAATTTTTAAAATGAACTTACTTTGCCCTTTTCTAATGTGGCTGAATAGTCAATGAATACCATACCTGTAAGAAAAAAGAAACATCAATTATTATGATATAAATGATTAAAAATAATTACTACAAAAACATTTTCTATAAATTAGAAGTAATACACTACCGCGTTTAGACTGATTACGGAAATTAGGGCAAAAGATGATTTCATATATGTATATTGTTTATAACATCTCAAAAATGTTTTATAGATGCCGATAAAAAATATAGAAATAATCTGCACATAACTAATATATAATTTTAATACTTTTTTCTTCAATGATTTTCGATAGAAAAAAAATACGGATGTAAGTTTTAGAAATACTTCATTAATTAAATATTTTTCGATTAAGAGATTCATACTAATGAAAAAACTATTATATCCAATCAACATAGGTAAAAGTGGATGGTTCGTTTTTATCATTTAATAACAAATTCACATTTGTATTTGTCTTTATGCTTACCGTCCAAGTGTTATATTTTTTAATTTATCATCTGTTTTTTATTATTATTTCTCTTCTTTTAGTTTGCGGTGCGCTGTGTGTTGAGCCATAATTTTATAATTATTATACGATGAATAATGAAATGAAAACCGCTTTTATTATTCTTTATAAAGCAAACATATTCGACCGTCGATTAAGCGTTTTAATTAATTATGAATAAATTACAAGAGTTTTCCATAGAACCAATACACTGAACGGAATGTATTAAAATTACTTGACGGAATGATATAGGGTTCGTGCAACATAAAATAAGTTCTATATAAATGTTTTTTATAATTTCAATATTTATTTTTAATATATTAAAGTTATATATTTACATTTAAAATGCTACCCGATAAAATACAGGTATTATGTTACGTGAATAAAATTTATTCAAATGTTAGATTCTACGCAGAGCTTGAAATAGAACTGTCCGTTTACTTCAACATATATTTTGCAAGCGCAGAATACTTTTTATATATTATTTTATGATTGTATACTATAATTGTAGCTATATAACTGATTATGCTCACTTAACCTCATCAAATTCACAAATTACTGCAGACTTACAATTCATTTTTTTAAATTTATCCCGAAATCGGAGCATATGAATCGAGACGATGCGAAAGTGTCCACACCATAAATGTCCTACACCTTTAGATTTGAACAATATTTACAGCTGTACAATAAATCTAACCCCCAATATCCGGCTCCAAAGCGCGTACGCTAATCTTTCGGCTACCAGTGTTATGAAAAACAAGGATTTACTATTCAAATTATACTCGTATATGCTTAAGTAACGTATTTACATGTCTGAAGTGTATTTTTCAATCCATACAGATAGTATTTAAACATGAAATTTGGTGTTTATTGGAGATGTAAAGCTGCATATAATAATAAAGACATGTGTTCAAGTTACATACTGATTAGCCGCAGTCAAAGTATAAAACAAATTTGCAAAAAGTGATACCAATATAGAAGCCTATGGCTATTATTTGAACTTCGAATTAATATTGTTATCAACATTTTCAATAGAAAAATAAATTAAATTTATGTTAAATTTCTAACGAAAAGTTTCAGAAATCAGTGATTTAATCTTTCTTTTGATTTTCTCTAAATTTAACAAAACTATTGAGAGATATAAGCTTATCTAAACTGCTTTGTAAGAAAAAAATTAATGTATCGTGATTCAGAGTACCAGCATAGATAGAAAGAATGAAAAAGTATGTACCAATCGTTATGTGATTGATAAGTTTTATTAACAGATCCTTCTTATCAATATTTTACTGCTTACTGTGACAAAAGTTTTTTCAACGTTTTTAGTTTTACCGATGTTTAAAAAAAACGTTTACACACAAAAAACAATATTCCATCAAAATTTTTTCCCAAAATTACTTTTTATGTTGTTCATGTGAAAGACTCATAATTAATAATTCAAAAGTAAAATGAAACTAGGCTACTATTCAATGATTATTTTACATATATATAGCGCAATCTATGTGTATACTCTTCATGTCGATAGTTTTAGAATCAGTGTATTATCTACTCTCATTGAAAGCCGATATTACTGACCAAATTGGATTCGTATATTCGTTTCCATTAAAACTTTTAATATCGAATTTCACCACCGATGACCATTAAGCTTTATTGGAAAATAAATTCTGATAACCAAACTTTATAGCTTTGATAGATTTTATACGAAAAACAGATTAAAATTGCATTATATCCATGTAATTTTGATTATTTAAATCACTTTTACAAGAATTAATTTTGTGAATTTTAAATATCAAAAACTAATTTTAGATCAAAATTTTATATCGAGTAAAATTATACATAAAACAAGAAACATATTAATCCCTTTGACTATTATAATTAACTTTTTTTTTTTTTTAAACCATGTTCACTCCCAAAGTAGAGCATATGCAACCACACAGTGTGAAGAAATCCACTCCGAAAGTGGAGTATATGGATCTCCACAA
>JAGVSQ010015717.1:0-10026 GCA_022683975.1 Rhyacophila evoluta
ACCACTCAGCAACACAGTGACGGTTACTTGAGTACTACTAAACTGTGTAGTAATTAATACACTCACAGTAGGCACTCAAAACCGTTCAGAAATTGCGGCGGTTATATTCTGCATATCCAGAAGTTATGTTCGAAGAACATTTCGGCGGATATATTCGTCATGTACACTGTGTTGCGCACTATGCCTCGCGGATATATGCGTTATAAGCACTAAAGAGGTTAATAAATTTAAATGATTTAAGATAGACAAAAGGTGTCGTTTTTGAAAAAACTCCTATTTATAACAGTGCTGGTTTGTTTTTACTAGTTTAATTTGAGGTTAATTTGTATCCCCGGTAGCGTAGTTGGTAGCGTGCGCGCCTAGTGATCCAGGGAATGCGGTGTCGAATGCCCATCTGTCGGATTTTATAAATCCGAAAAATACAGGACTGTTTGCCCATTGGGTTGAGTAATTGTCTGACAAACAATTTCCGTGAAAAACAATCTGTCAAGTCTTGTCTTCACATTGCAGAGATCCACATACTCCCCTTTCGTAGTGGATATCTTCGCACTGTAGATCAATATGTTGGGAGCGAACATGGTATAAAAAAAAAAAAGATGATTTTTATGTCAGCTATGTTTGTTCATGATTTTTTTATGTGTTGCAAACATTACCAATTATTATATTAAGATAAATAATAAAAAGAATAATTTTTTTATATCCAAAACATATAAAAAGAAAATCAATTATAGATTACAAGTAAAACATGTATACATAAATAAATTTAATGTAAAGAGAGAAACAAAAACAGAGCTTGCCAGGTAAGTTAGAGCGATCTTATTTTAGAAATTTATAAAACAACATCAGTCTATACTCAAGCTCACTCAAGTGGAAGATATCAATAACCACGACGATTTTTTAAAACATGGCTATTGCTCTTCTCGTTGGCATTACCAATAGCAATCTGGAATAAAAACAGCCATTATTAAACATTATAGAAGGCCTTAATTTTGTTATCCGTTTATGATAGCCCATCGATTGGATTTACATCTATATAATATATATACAGCACGCAGAGCCCGAAAGTTAGACACCTAGTAAAGAATAACTATTTTAGTGTATATATTTCGTTATTAACACTCAGCCTATTGGGAAATATAACGAACACAGCTTCAATTCTAACAATGTTTTTGTTCAATATACACCATGGAATTTACCCTCAATAATTGACAACATGTTTTAATCGAAATTAATACAAGTATAGTCCATGTAACTAACATGTTTTCATTATGTGAAATACAATTTCCGCCAACATGTTTTGTGTATTTTTCGTGATAAACATTTGGAACAGAACTCAGGTGTCGCAAAACTTCGGTTTGGCCCCATTATTCGTATTGATAGGTTTATTTAATCAGCAAATTGATAAACAATCTTTTAAGAAATGTTATATCTCATAGGAGGGGGCAACCCCTCAGGGAATATTAAATTGATTGGAATAAATTTAACCCTCTACCTACTACTAATGTTCCAAATATTGCCTTTTGGAAGGTAATAATGTTAGTATATTCCATTAAGGTAATTAATTTTATCGACTGTGAATGTATATTATATTGCATTATAATAAGAAATGAATTCTTATAAGCCAAAAATATTTTTTTAGCGTGTTTTCATAACTATGGTATATCGCTACCTGAGTATTGGTTTGGGACATTTTTACCATTTTTTTTGTGTTATGCTACTGTTAAGAGTTATTTTGCTATGCATCCGATGAAAAACTGAAGAAAATAGTGAAATGAGGAATTCTCAAGAATTTTTTTGTTCCATATCTACAAAATAACATCAAATTAGCGTATTGGTTTGTTCCATATCCAATTATAAAACAAAAATAGATATAATAATTCTATAATAATTCTAGTGGCCGCCTATAATTTGAATGGCGTTGAGTCAATTTATATCGACTGCGGAAAGAAGACGTAAGCCACATTTTTAAAGGAGGCACAATAATCATTTATTTAATTAAGTCAAAACATTACATACTTACATTACGAACAACTTTGAAATGCTTGAAGACTAAAACTGGTATTATATTTACTCAATATGGTATTAATTTATTAAGTTATTTAAGACAAACCAGTAAAATTGGTTATGTGGAAGCCCTTTTTCCAGGTCAAAAATTTCCCAGGCCATCCTTTTTGCAAACTTAAAAGATAAATTTAGACATTCATTCAGCATTTTCAGCTTATATCATTTTGATGGAACGTGTATTAAGTTGTATACATCCAGGTTACAGATATTTTGAAAAATTGAGGGATGCGTCCCTTTTCTTTTCTACAGTCAACATTTTAATATGTAATTAATATTTTCGACTGATGGTGCTTGATGGAAATTGATTTTAAATTCTGAATTATTTAAAACTGGTCACATATGGAAGTTTACCAGTTTTAAATAATTCAGAATTTTAATATGTATTTTGATATCATATTCGCTTCGAAAGTGGAGCACAAAATCTGCAAAGTGTGTAAAGGGGCATCCTAGAAATAAAGTATGTATTTGGATCTCCATGATGTATAGATAGGTCTTGGCAGGTTATGAGTCGGGGGATCAGCATCACGTGTCTGACACATGTCAAACGTTACTTATTGTTATTATTCACGTTTCAATGATTCCACTTTGGCTACAGCCTATAAACAACTTTGCAAAAATAAAGAATGCTCAGTCAAAATTTTAATGGATTGAGATGATGATGAAAAAACTGTTTGTACAACACCAGCATTTCTGATATTGCTTAATTACATTGTTTTTTAGACATTTTATCCGTATTAAATTAAAAACACACATATTGCGTACTTTGAACATGTTTTTATTACAATAACAATAATCAAATTCCGATTTTCTTGTTAAAAATCACAAAATAAGCGAGTATTGTGGTTGGCTATCGAGGTGGACAAAAATATGGTAGGTTTATGGGCTCTTTTAAAAAAACTATCACGTATATTCACAAACACAAAACAGTGCGTATAAATGTTAAGGTAATCCATCACCAGAAGGAAGCCCATCAAAGCGAATGCAACGATTTTTTATTCCTGGCACGCATTCACAAAAAGCTGATGTTTACGTCCAGAAAGAATATGTCTACGTACTCCACTGAACATGTTGCATAGCATTGATTCAGGATCAACATTTGAATTTTTAGTATGCTGTAATTGCGAGAGTTGCTATTATATTTAAATATTTTAAATATCCGATACAATCACGCATTTAACCATTTGAAGAGTACGGGCGTAATGTAAGTCCGCGTACCTTGTCGCCTTATTTTCAAAGCCATTCTTTTATTTTTCAATAAAATTTTGTCACCTCTTTTAAAAGGAATACTAGATAAATCTATCAATGAAACACATAAGCTGTCACATAAATGATTCCTATCACTTCAAATTTGTTCTCAGGTGCTCATTTGATTCCGAAACGGGAGCGGCGAGATGTTATACACATTCTCGCCAATTTGGAATAACTTTTCATTTTATTTTGTTCATTGTTTGGAAACTGAAGGGTATTGTTTACAAATCGGCACATATAGTTCGATTGATTTTATGATATTACTTAAATTGATAGCAGTGAAAAATCTTAGTGCTTAAAACGTGTGTGTATAAAAAATTAACTCACTAATGAAAGGGTTAATCAAGCCTCTAGGTACCCATTTGCATATTTGTAAAGAAATTTCAAAATAATTTTCTTAAAACACATAAAAATTGCTATGTATATATTATTGGCGATACAAAGCAAAATTAATTTTAAACCAGATATCAATATAAATATAAAAATACAGATAATGGGTTTTTATATTAAGAAATAATAAATTCAGTCCATTATGATGTTCAATGTTTTTCAGAACTAACAAAACATCAGATTTTAACTAGTTCTAGTGGCCTACTAAAAATAAGCCTTATTTTGTTTACACTGACAGTGTCTACAAAACAAAAGCTGGAAAATTAAGTAATACAAATAACTTCATTAATTTTAGGTAAATCAAAATTTACGGAAAAATTGTTTATATGTTTATGTTATATTATATTTTATATAATTAATATTTTTGACTGATGGTGCTTGATGGAAATTGATTTTAAATTCTAAATTATTTAAAACTGGTAAACTTCCAAATATGTTAGGATTTTACGTGAATTAAGACGAAAGTACTTTTTTAATATTGAAGAAGCATAGATATTTAAATAAAATATATTTTTTATACGCGGTAATATTATGTAAGTATTTATTTAGTAGAATTCCATTTTGCAATGGTCAAATAACATAAATGAACTATGCTTCGCTGCATTTTTTTTTTGTTTCGATTATGGGACCATTATCAAAACTATATGGTTTTCATAATACTAAGATGAAATGAATATTAACAAGATATATGACAAAATCAAAATAAGTGTAGAAATATAACCATTCTTATATTTTTCTTGTTCTTCCATGTTCGCTCCCTAAGTGGAGCATATGGATACCACGTGCCGCCTCCAAGAATTCCTGTCGCCCGCCGGTATTCTTGCGTCCTCCCAGGTCATACCTGCATCCCGTAACTCTGCCGAATACATTCTAAAGATAGTATTTAGCGGCCTTCCGGGAGAATTAAAAAATAAGCAGGTCTGGTCCAGACTTTCTTGTGGCATCCGCAATATGCGATACTTTATTTTTCAGCTACGTAAAAATTATAAAGAAAGATTTCATTATTTTAAGAGATTTAAAATCACTATCTCTGCTTTGTACTTTTCATTTTCATGGCAACATTAGAGTGAGAATGAGTACGTTACGAATTTTTTAATACAGCCTAGTATTCAGATTATGCTAATCCGGTTAGGAATTTTCCACGGGATATTTGAAAAGTGAACAGAAAAGTTTATTTAACGAAGAAGCTTTTTAGACAAATACAGTGAGCTTACGTTGTCAGTACTCGTGCTGTGTAAAGCTTATGAATCATTGATGGACATTTTATGTTACAAAAAAAAAGAAAACAAAATAACGCCAAAAGAAAATGCCAACACGTTCCAGTATTAAAATAAAGAACTACATTTTCTGTATGGTCTATAAAGGGCAAAACAGCGGATATGACATTTTTGGTACGTTTTCTTTTTTCATTTTGTCATTTCCTTAAGTATCTATCCACTTTACATTACTAAGCTTCGTAAAAAGTAGACTCATTTAACTGAATATATCGTATGCACATATTGACTATGTAAAGGAAACAGAACGTAAGCCTCGATTTTTCAAAATAGCTTTTATTCGACAATCTGAATGTATACAATTTAATAAACATTCCATCAAAAGTATGTAAGCTGACAATGCTGATTTGGTGTCTAAATTTAGCTTTTAAGTTTAAAAAAGGATGATCTGCGAAATTTTCGATCAGGAAAAACGCCTTCTACTCAATCAATTTTACTAGTTTTTATTAAATGGCTTATTGAATTAATATAGTATGGCGTAAATAAAACACCAGTTTAAATCGTCATGCACTTCAAGATTATGTCTATGTAATGTTTTGACTTTGACGCAACATCATTAGATGAACGTTTTTGTGCCTCCTGTACACTTTGTTCTACGTAGGTTACGCCGTTTCCCCCTTCCACAGTAGATATGTAATCGGAGAAAAAAAACTTTCGGTTTGTTGGATCACAGCTAATCCTCGTAAAAGCAATCTGGCAATCATCACATTGTAGAGATGTGCCATATTGATAACAAGAGAATTTAAAAAACGTATATTGATTTAATGAGATATAATGTAGTAAATTCCTAGTTTATAATATTGCAGGAACACGTATCTTGATTTTTATATTTAAGTCATTCTGTAAAATAAAGTTGAATTTTTTGCAATTTATTGTATATTAGCCACATTTTGGCATTAACATATAATTTTTACAATTTTTATAAACAGATGTGTAAATATAAAAATGTGATAATGATACAAGAGATAACATAAAATAAAACTATACTTTACAAAGTGACTTAACCCGAAAAGTCGACTTACGTCCTGCAATATTGACGACGAATTGTTTAATTTCACCAAAATACTCAACAATAAACCATTAATGAAAAACGTTATATTTTAAAAATCTGTATAGCAAGATGGTGATATGTAGTTGTTTTAGTTCGGTGATTAGCATGAAAAAAACTATTGAAAAGATTTTGCATTTTTCGCAGAGTTGGCACCTACATTATGATCTGCTTACTGCTTGGCACCCAAAAAAGACTTGAAAGGGTGTTGAAAAACAGCAACTCATCACGTTCTAAATGCATACTTTCTCCTTAGCGTGGCTGAAGGCAATATAAAGCTCTGAAAAGCGAAATTAACATTGGAATTGCTTTTAGGCCGGTGCTGAAATACAGAAACTGGAAATAAGACAGGAAAATGTACACACATGAGTACAGTGTTAAATGTGTTAGTATTTACATTACACCCTTCAACTTGGACATTGTTAAAAATTTTAATTTGTTTTTTTTAAGACGACAAGTCCACCATGACTGCAATAACTTAGTAAATACAACAATTGTGTATGTTATCAATTGTTTTATCAACAATTTTAATCTTCTGTTTTTTTACAATCAACAGAATTGTATTAAATTAAAATTAAAGTTCAGTCCCTTATATTTATGTGTGTGATGACCAGTCTCATCCATTGTAATCAAGACATGCATGAAAGTATCAACTATGAATCTCCACAATATGGAATCTTTACCTCACGAAGATTGGTCAACTGTTTAAGCAATACCAGGCAGTGACACTAAATGAAAATACAGTAATTGTAATTGTATATCATGCTATTCCAACAAATTATACTAATTATATAATAAAACACGTTAAATCATTTCACAAATTCAATGCCGATGATTAATAAGTATAATACTCTAATAGATTTACTAAAAATTAGTTTGAATCATATTATATAAATCGTTTACTTTAATTAAATTCAGGAAAGTTAAAAAACACGAAGTGTCCCTAACCATATGCCCTTAATTGTAATTCACTGTAGTTTATAAGGCAGTGTTTTTATTTGTGTTTTTTTACTAACTTTTGTGATTCTATTGGAAAAAAATAACTGACTTTTGTGTATGGAAAATATAAATTTTTTCACCTGCGTCATTTGTTTGTTGAATATTAAAATTGTCAACGTAATCCTATATGTGTGTCACTGTTGACAGATTTTATGTATTCGCTGTTTAGTTGAGAAGTATAGAAGGAAGAAGAAAATAAAATAAAGATTATGTTATAATTATAATTGGGCTAGTTATAAAGTTTACGGTTTTGAATTCCATATAATGTTAAGTGAATATATGGTACTTATCCTTGTTTAAATAGGAATCGACTGACTATTTTAAAATGAATTAAATAATATTATTACAAAATAAGAACGCCTCAATATCTAACATCAATAATGGTGGTAGTATAGGGTGCGTTTTATGTTCCAGTCCGATGGAAAAGTTTCTTGCAAAATTTGCATCGTAGCACGAGCTGGGTGTGACGTGGACTGTCCTAATGGAGTTACATATACTGTAGGCCCAATGTCGCCCTATATAGTCACTCTACGAGAGTGAAATTGTCGTTAGCGTATTTTCAGTGCCCCAATAGTGGGTAATCTGTTAAATAAAGCCAGCCAAGCCAAAATGTGTCATGTCGGTCATAGTGATTTTTCGCCAAGAGTTGGAATTATTTAGATGTTTTGATAATTTTAGCAGATGGTTGCGTCGTTAAATATTATGTAATAAACTGTTATCGATTGCTCTCCACATTTGTGATTGATGAACTGAAAATGACAGCCAAATCAAAATGGCAGCCAACATGAGATCAGCCTGGAATATCAAACGCTCCTGGACAATTATAATCAAACAAGTAAATTGCAGCAAAAGAGATAGAAGAGAGTGATGCCATGATGGTCTTATACTTGCTTTGTGATATATATTTTTAAGCCACCTGTCCTAAAAATCCACTTATAAACATTTGATAATTTAAAAATATGCCATTGTGAATCTGTTAGCGAAGGTTTCTTTGATAATGGAGAACTATTTATAGTGCCTAATAACTTTTTTGCTTATCTCTAACTACTAAAAAATATCTAGTGACATTTGAAAAGGTTTATACTGTGTTGAAAATAAAATATTTCCAAAATGAAGATAAAAAAGAGCTACTTGTATTTTTATGACACGATATTAACACACTATTATAAGTGACATATAAAGCATAATATTGCCCGGCGTTGTCGAAAGAGATACGTTTTTTTATACAAAAATGTTCTGTGGCTGTGTTTGGTTTACGTGCACAAGGGAAAAGATTTTTTATTTTTGCTTTTGATGGATTGACAAAAACCCGCTGTTTGGAGGTATCACCCCTAAAAATACATAGATTCTTCATGGGGTAGCAAAAATATGGCTGATTGTAAATAATAATATTCATTTGACATTTACGACAAGATTGTTTCAAAATAAATTGACTTTCAATTTTTGAAAATTGTGAAATTGTTATAAGGATTATTCTATAAATGGGCGATTTTATATGCCGATATCATAAGTAAGGATCGATTCACTGTTGTTTGTAGGTATTTCTAGCTACTTCAATCTATTTATTTATTGAACGTTTTTAGAAAATTTCAAATAGCAAGTTCAAAGCGTTTATAATACGACATACAGATACTGATCTTTTAAAGACATCATAATGATATATACCATGTTCGCTTCCAACATGGAGCATATAGATCTACACAGTGTGAAGATATCCACTCCGAAAGAAAAGTATATGGATATCCGCAATATGACGATGTCTTGACAGATTATTTTTAACGAGAATTATTTGTCAAACAATCGCTCAATCCAATGGGCATCCAGTCCTGCATTTTCGGATTTCTAAAATTCGGCAGATGGGGAATCGAGCCCGCATTCCCCGGATTGCTAGGCGCGCACGCTACCAACTACGCTACCGGGGACACAGTCATAAAAGAGTTAATTATTAATATCGATAGCCTGCTGCACAAATATGATAAGTGCAAAATTTCTTAATTTGAATAAATGCAATCACAAAGTTTACTGATTAAAAGATATGCTTATTGGAAAGTATGACAACAGTAGGTATCTGTGTGTTATAAAGTATGGTCTTGAGTGATATGGAAAATGTACTTAACTCACTTATATCTAAAATCGCACGTAATATATTTGTGCGCTGGGCATTTGTGTATTACAAAAAAAAAAACGCAAACGGAGAACTCGAGAAAGAGAATAAGAACAATGAGAACTGAGAGATTAGGACAGATCATATTCTGGAAATGTGTAAAGTTGCATGCATCTAAACTCTCACTCACTTAGGTGGAATATATTCATATCCAAAGCAATTCCATTAATCACAGCCATTACCCTCCGTATTGGTATTGCCACAAGCACTCTCAATTACTAATAATTATTGCATCCTCTTTGTTACCGCACATTTCCGCCAAACTTCATCATTTCACATTCCATAAGTGGAGCATATAGATTACTACAGTATAAACATTATTTTGACAGATTTTTCACTATAATTTATTATCAGCCAATGCTGATGCAGTAACTGTGGAATTCAAACTCGCAACATCAAACTACGAAATGTGCATCCTTACCTCTCGGCCATCAAGGAAGAAAAAAACTATGAAACCTGTGATTGATTTTTTTCAATACATAAAATTCTTCGTTTTTTATAACTTACATACATGGCATTATGATATAGGTACCTACCAAAGATTATAATATAAAACTGAAATATGATAACAATAACCATTAAAAATAGTAAAAACCATTTTTGATATGATATTTTGAAACAAGGAATGAAATACAAATATAAATTAAATTCAATTGTGTGTCCATCTAAGCATATTATTTTTTTAAATTACGCATTTGCCATAATTATTATTTTCAGGTTAGTATCCCAAAACGTGCGTCTAGCGATCCGGGGAATGCGGGTTCGAATCTGTGTCGGTTTTTTCTAAAAATCCAAAAATACAGGACTGGTTGCCTATTAGGTTGAGTAATTGTCTGACG
>JAGVSQ010015718.1:0-10026 GCA_022683975.1 Rhyacophila evoluta
GCATTCCCCGGATCGTTAGACGCGCACGCTACCAACTACGCTACCGGGGAGACAGCCGCCTCAAACTAGTCATGTCAGATATCAAACTAGTCGGGAAGATTTTGGCCAAACGATGTAATGCATCCCGTGGCCAGGACCAGAGAATTAACAAAAAATACTGCAGATTCTCAGAAATTTCAAGTGTAGATGAATGTGGTTGATCCGATATTAGGTGGCATTTCTCCAAACATGAAGTTCACAATGAGCCTGACACCATTTCGAAATATCCAATGTCCAAATGTCTGAAACGACGGTGGAACAATCCTTAGGCGTCACAATACAATACAAACCGCGGAGAGCTGAAGAAATTCAATCGAGGAAAAGCCAAGGCGTTGCCTGATATTCTTGCATACCAGATAGAGATCGAACGAAATGTTCATCAATAATATCGCTCACTGAAAGCCTAGTATGCAAAGAAGCTGATTTAACCCTTTGAATGCCGGCATGATTTTAGTTAAATCTTTCATTTTATAGTGATCTACTAAAGTAACTGTAAAAATATTTATTTATAAGAATATTGGAATATACAGCAGTTGATATTTATTTTTAAAGTGGAATCTTTGCCAGCAAGAATTTTTGGAAAGAGACAAGTTGCATTGTTCACAGAGGTATCTAGTGTCTCCTCTTTTTTATTATCTGCGAATACTTTATCAGCACACTCTCTGCTTTTTAGTAGTAAGTCCAATCAATATATAGGTATATTTAGACAGTATTCCAGAAAATCTATTGGTAAAATCTACTAACCTGCGCAGAATATTGATGATATCAGATGTGGGAAGTTACTGTCGGTTTTTTTTCTTTCAAATCGTTGCATCTCGGTCGATAATATCGGCATTTACTTGCCAAATACACATTAAGAAAGGTTGTTTCTTTGCTAAGGTAATTGCATTTAAAGTTTTGTTGAATAACCACCAAATACTGCATAACATTAAATATATTACAACCCGGGGAAAAAACGGGGAAACCATTATGTTTTTATAGGGGTGCATTATAATATGATATCTTCTTCCACAGAAACAAAATCAATTCCACACGCGATCATCAAATTACAATTTTAAAGGCCACACAACGCGGACCACAAGTCGCATCCAAAATCGCAACAGCTTGTCTGTAAAAGCTATAAAAAATCAATGCGCGCATTAACACTGTGTCAAGCGAATATTTAATTTCGTCAAAAAAAATGCATGGCAAAGGCATGCGTAATTGTACACCTTGGCAGGAAATCGCCGGCTCCATCCGGCGTCGTCGGGAAACTTGAGAAATTGGCAACAGGTTGCATGCAAAGCCATCGGCAAACTTATTCGAAAGATAAAACCCGCACTAGGCGACATTTTTAATAAGTGACTAGAGGCATCCACCTCGCTGACCACCGAGAACTACGTCCATTATATATATAGTTTGATCAAGAATTGTAAAATTAGAAAATGCCATATACTCAAACCTGACGAAACCTTCTCTTGGGCAGGGGTGAAGAAGTTGCTGATCGCCCTGCTGGGTAATACGGTTTCGGGCATAAATGGTGCCATTTTAAAGACATTCTTCACCAGAGACCGATGTCTTTTTAGTTACTAAACAATTGCGTGATAAAACAAATTTCGATCGCTCTCGGAAACTTAAAATTTGACTGTGGAAAATAACTAGCCAATAGACAATAACATAAACAGACTAATTTAGTTTTTTTTTGCATATTTGATCGGAAAGTGGAGCATATGGTTCAACACAGTGTTAAGATATCCACTCCGATAGTGGAGTAAATGGATCTCCGCAATTTGAAGACGTCTTGACAGATAATTTATCGTTTGTCAAACAATTGCTAAACCTAATGGCCATTCAGTACGACATTTTCAGATTTTTTAAATCCTACATATGGGGAAATGAATCCGCATTCCCCGAATTACTAGATGCGCACGCTACCAACTGCCCTAACCGGGGAGACACTACGTCCATACTCAAATGAAAAAGCAACATCGATGGCGTCAGGATCGATTTTTAGTTAATAGGCTACACACGCTCATGTAAACTTGCGCAAGTATGCATGAACGATAACGAACACTGTTATTTAATATTTTCCGTTTTACTAATCTTAAAAGAGGAATAATGAAAAAAAAAAGACATTGAATTCAGTTCAGACTTGAGTCTCTCTGAAATCAGTTAGAATTACTAATTATAGACTAAATAAGTTTACTATTATTTTCATATCGTTTAATATTTTATCACCAACATTTTTTAAATAGTGAAATTGTATATACCATTATTTTAAATTCGTTTTATAATATTAACTATTAACTTTCAAAACCCACTGTCCATTTTGTTGGTCAAATTGAGCATGTTAATAATATTACGCAATAATAATAAAATTGAAGCATCCCATATCAATTAATGGCACTGGCATTTCATTTTATATATCGGTAGACGGCCGGTCTTGTAGTTTATATCAATACACGTAGGATTACCTAAAATCAATGGTAGTAGTTTCACGAAAAAAAACGTGCATGCAAAACTTGCGTGCAAAGGGTTACATGATAACATGAAAATAGCCAATTGATCCATCGAAACACAATTAAAATGTAAGAATATAATCTGTATTATAAAGTGGAAATCTAGAATACTCAATTAACAGTATGAATTAAACAATCCTGTGGCAAAACAATATATTTACCTGTAAATGTGATAATTATAATATACATAATTAGTTTTTCAGTGGCAATCTTACTGATTAATTAATGAGGCTATGTTGTGAATATATTGAATACGGCATCGTTCGTTTTCATAAAAATCAATTAAAGTTTCGCACGTATGGTAAATGCGACGGTTTGAAATAAAACCGCACACACGTGTGGGCCACGTGTGGCTTTTAGGTAGAATCGTTCGACAGTCATCCCCGACCGTTAATATACATATATTTTTTTATGTCGTTCGAAATCTGAGAATTATGCTAAAGTACGTTATTCTCAAGTATTTTCCGGTGGACTTTGAGCGTTCATAATAAATCAATTTTTAACGGAACGGCAGCTGTCTCGGGATAATCATGCATAAAAGTTGAAACAACACCACTCTGTCCCAAATGATAGTAAACGCTGTGGGACCGCAAGGCTTCCATACACATGCTACGTAGATCTGACGAGTTGAATCATAGGTACACCATTAACAGGAAAGCGTAGCGATCGCAGAAGAGATAGAATCGTGCAGATTGTGGATGATCTTCTTCTTTTTATTGGTCGGTTCGATTCGGCGTATTTAGTAACCTCGAATCACGACTGAAGAACTGCATCTATCAAACGGTATAGGACCGAGGGTAAGGTAGATGCTGCGCCTACAGAGCGACGGAAACAGAGATGCAAAATAGCTATAAATAGGTGAGTGAGCAAGATCGGCGACACGACAGCACGTTGTCGTCACAAGAACTTACTCATTTGCTCAATCACCTATTTATAGCTATTTTGCATATCTGTTGTCGTCGCTTTACCGCCGTCGTTCCACTATCGTAACCTCGGCCTAACACTCACCGAGCGACACGTTCAGCCCACCATCAATGTGAGTGGCGTGAATATTTCCTCGAGTCCAAAATGGAGGAGATCAATCATTTTCTCCGAGAGTAAGTTCATTTCCCGGCCATAAGAAAAGGACGAGTCGCACTGACGAAAAACAGTTTCCTATATTTCAGGACATGTACGTCATCAAATGTCAATCTGGAAGGTGTCACACCTGGCAGACAGATACTGCGCGTCATTAGTAGAGTATAGATTTGTTCTACGTTCACTGCACTAAAATATACCCATCCAAGGATGTAAACAGTTGAGGACAAAAAATCGACCATTCAGTGCTACATCCACGACACAGTGCCCTAGTCATAAAAGCGTTTTAAGTTATATGTATAATAATAAATATCATAATAATGATGTAATTTGCATATGAAGATTACGTTCATTTGTTGCATTTTAATGACGGATTGCGATCCGGTCGGTTTCACTGGTAGACTGACGATATGTATTGAATTTTAAAAATGTACTATCAGTTGGTCCGGAAGTCCTTTGCAATTTTATTTATATAAACAAAAATCTCAGCCTAACGATATGCAAATATTAAATTTTGTAAAAAAAAAAACATAATGTCTATTTTAACGAAAGAAAAATATTCCGTCACATTTCTAAGAATCGACAAAGCCAGAGGTCGACAGACATTAGTCAGTTTTTTTTTCTACATTCTATAAATGCAATAAAATTTCGTTATTTAGTTTATGAGATAGACTGAGAAGTATTTAATGGATTTGCGAATAGTTATGTACCTTTCAAAAAGCGTTCAGTGAAAAATACACCATACATAAACTTGTCAAAATTTATTCATAATGCAATAAGTATTAATAGTTGAAACAATTTATTGATTAACTAACTAAAGGAGAAATAACTTTTATAGTTGTGAACATATCGACCGCGTACAACCATTAAGTCCATCTCAAAATTTTGTGAAAACCTTTTTAGCTCCATTTATTAGCAAATACTTATGGTATTATGTGGCAATTGCTCGTAACTGAAATATAGTTATCGATAATTTATTATATTATCGTATCTGACTAGAGTTACGAGCAATTGCCACATGATAGTTTTGATGATTTGCTAATAAATAACTTTAAAACAGGTTTTCGTAAAGTATTGAGATACGAGGCATTGACAGTAAGCTAAAGATGTACATTTTTGCAAATGTTGCAGCTTCGGATAGCGTATAAATACATTTTTGTAATGTATTAACAGGAATAAAGGAGTTCTACTAAATTTTAAATTGAAAAAATCATATCCTCAATCATCGATGAGAAAACATTAATAAGTACGGCAGACAATAATCATTGATGCCGACATCGATCCAATATACATGAGACTTCGCCTCATAGAACACACTGCGGGGATAGAGTGCTCTACTTTACGGAGGACCTAAGCCGGGCTGGTTGAAAAGACGATGATAAAGATAGGATAAGAATATCGATGTTAATTTTTGGATGATTGAAGGTGATGGGATTTGGAAAATTAAATCCAGTCAAATACAGGTCACATATCTTTATAACGAATACCGAAGTTAACGAAATATCAAGTATAACATACATTTTTGCTGTCCCGAAGAATCGTTCATACAATATCGAATGTGGAAAGGAAAAAGGACGTAACTCACATGGAACAGATTTTACAAGAGGCACAAAAAACATGTCTTTGATTATTTTACGCCAAAGTAAAAACATTACATGGACACAGCCTTGAAGTGCATGAAGACAAAGAATTGCGTTTTATCTACTCAATATGAAATTAATTGAAAAAGTTAATAAAAAAAAACTAGTTAAATTGATTAGGTGGAAGCCATTTTTACTGGTCGCAAATTTCACAGGCCATCCTTTTTTTTAAACTTAAAAGCTAAATTTAGACACTAATTCGGCATTTCCAGCTTACATGCTTTCGATAGAATATGTTAAAGTTGTATACGCTGTGATTGAATAAAAGCTATCTTGAAAATTTGAGGGTAGCGTCCATTTCATACCCACAGTCGATACCTAATAATATTTGTCCTAAATTCGTGAAAGACGTGGTCCACAATTTTGTATTCACAGAAATCTAAGATAGATAATGAATCCTCAGTAAAACATTAAAAGCGAAGTGGTTAAGGAGAACGTAGTTGGAGAAAATTAAAAAAAGCACGGAAGAATCTATTGATACCAAAAATACGAGAGAAAATTAAACTTTCAGTTATTAAAAAAGGTTCGAAATCCGCGAATTGCAGCAACACCCAGCCCCTAAACCGGGATTGTATTAGCTAATTGATATTTTACGTACAAGTGGGTAGACTTAGCTCGAAAGACACGGGGAAAACGATTCAAGTTTAAAATTAAAAAGAAACACGTACGAGAAATAATATAATATTTGCTAAAATACAACGCTCAAAATGTATGCAGTGTCTAACGGACACCGCCAAAATACGCGCGAAGAGATAACACCGATTGCGAGACGATAAAGATAAACATGTGTTCGGAGATAAAATGGCAGAAAACCGTTAGGACCATTATCACCAAAACTGTTTAAAACGTCATTCAGCTGGTATAATTTATGTCGATTGTTTTGGTGATTACC
The DNA here is from genome assembly GCA_022683975.1 of Rhyacophila evoluta. NCBI lineage: Eukaryota > Metazoa > Arthropoda > Insecta > Trichoptera > Rhyacophilidae > Rhyacophila > Rhyacophila evoluta. The sequence goes on from JAGVSQ010015718.1 coordinate 6,147, forward strand.
TGTTTTTAATTCCGACTTAAATTTGTGAGATATAATGAACCACACACTGATTGAATAGTGTCCATATTACATTGATTTATCGGTGGCCGTGTGGTATCTTTGGAGAAGGACGTCGATTAATACAAAATGTATAATATTGACAGGAGTTCGAGTTCGTTCAGAATATCCTTCACCAATAACTAAACCTATAGGATTATCAGTGTCTACCGAATGGTTCTGAGCTTAAAAAATTGAAGAATTTGAATGCTATCTACAAAAGAGTTATGTATATCATTACAACTAATGTATAATCCACTCCGCGTGCTCAATGCCGATAGGTTCGATGAAAATATAGTGAAAGACAAATAAATATGAAGATTATGCACTTCGTGAGTAATTGGATGGCCGCACTGGTGGTTTGTGTTGAACTGCCAGCGATGCGTTTCCAGTGTGCGCATCTGAATTTCATCAACACAACAAAATTGTCACACTTATCATAGCACATCAATCACGAAAGATATTTGGAGAATTTCATTCCTTATCTTTGTTATCGATGTATGCAAACACTATCGATGGAATTATTGCGTCACTATATGTGCCACATAAGGACGCGTGTGAAAAAAATAACTAGTAAAAAATCGCAGATAAAAAATGTTCACAGCTGATAAATCAACGCTTTCGATAAACATCGGGCGACGGATACCTATACAATATGCAGTGGCGTAGCCACCGTGGAGCGGTCGGAGCGGACTGGCCCGGGCGCAAGAATCGTAAGGGCGCAAAATTAGAAAAGATTAAATAAATGCAAAAATGTTTTTCTTATGTGTTAACTTAACGTGCGTATTTTGTAAATGAAATATGCAGCAAATATTAGTAGGTGAGTATACGGTATAAGGAATTCCAAATTTCGAGAAAATACAAAAATCGGAATTAAGAATTTGAATTTCAACAATTTTGGAATTCGAAATCTCGGATTTTATCGGAATCGTATCGAGATTTTGAGATTTCTCGTTTTCTTTAGGTCTCGCCCAGATAGTTATCTTGAGATAGTTAATTTTTACTTCTACTATGTCCGAAAGTACTTAGTCAAGAAAGAATTATAATTTCTTTTTTTTTATATATCAAATTGAATATCTTAATGTTGAAATGCCTTGAATTTCAAATGATTTTCTGTTAAGAAAGTAACGTTAAAATCGAAATAAGATTAGATAGAAAAAAAAATCGTCGGAACTCTTCCAAAAAACAAGGAGCGCCTACCGATTGAGTAGCTCCATGGCTCTAAAAATGTAGCTACGCCACTGATGATATGTGTTAGTAGGATTAAAATCATTGTAAATAATCATGTACGACTGAAAGCGGATTTTTCATACTTAGACGAAAACCCATTAAATTGACGATGAGTCGTTTGTAAACTGATACACTTGCCCTCGCGCCACGCAAATCGCTGACATTATATATCTGTGGGATGTATCGCACGATTCAATTTAAAAAATCAATGGAGCAACCGCTAAATTCCCAGACGCAGTGTTTAATGTACAACACATCGACTGCAGCGAGGCCGTGCCGAGTGCACGTTACGAAATTCCTCTCGTAACGGTCTTTTCGGTGCGCGCCCCCTCGGTGCGGTTTACGGAACAATAACACAATTCGCCCACCAGTTCAGAGTGCCCGTATGAAGATGTTTGCATGCGCGTTCACACGTGCGTGATAAAAACATGAGGGAATCGGGGATACATTTCATCCGAAAAATTACACAAGTCACAATATGTATTAATTTATTATTACGCAATGTCAAATCATCACAGAGACGTTACAAAGATGCAACTCCCATCACCTGTCAGAGCGCAAATATTCTCCAATACACCACTCTTTATTTACGTTGACAATAATATTAATTTTAATATTTAAAAAAAAATACAGCCACCTGGTGAAATGAAAAAATCAAAATAACTCAAATCACTTGCTGATTCAAATCACGATGGAACTAATTTATATAATAAAAAAAACTATCGTTTGCTTTGTGAATTTCGAGTGAAAAAAAAGACATTCCGGTTTGTCATTCGACTAACCTCGTATTCGTTCCCAGTGAGATCATAAGTGAATAAGGAGTCAATAGGCCTGTTTTATAAAATTTCTAGCTTGTAAGTCAATGCGCAGGCCAAGACGGCTTTAAATTATGATATAATTGACATAAGAAAAATGAGAATCAGAAAAATTTATAAAAAAAATTTGATCCAGTCAAAAATAATATTTATCCAAAATTACCTAAATATTTTTTTTAATCGAAATCGAACAGCACTATACAATAAAGTAGTATATCACACATATTATGTGTGAGACACCACTCGTAGAATAAATACGTGATTTGAAATAATGTAATGGGCATCGACATCAGACCGTTTTTTAATGTGTGCGCAGATATTCGCTGTTGCCGACCGAGACAAAATATCTCCCTAACCCCTTGGCAGATTGCATCATTGCGATTTTTAAGTCGATTTCCAGTGACGGCAATGTCTGTAAATTATCCACCATTTTATTGATTAATTGTGTTTTCTTTAACATCATCATCATACGATTAATAATGTTACGAAAACTGTTCCATCAACGTTCACTGTTAACGAGGACACACAGATACATTGCCCCAAAAGATATACTACCGTGTTTCCCCGAAAATAAGACCTACTCTGAAAATAATATTTAGTCTGATTTTAAATGATGGTTTAAGAATGAGCTCTACGCCGAAAATAAGACCTAATGAACATATGATACGAGCTCTCTCTAAGAAGATCGACAATATTGTTCAAGCTAGAGCATGCTGATGTAATTAAATGAGTAATTGGATTCAAGTACACTGTTGATAGTATCGATCTCTCTAAATACCACAACTCTAATATGGATGCAATCAGATTTTTTCTCGCACATTTAGATGGAAGTCTTAAAATAAGCGTTGTGCGTTTTCTATGTGCAAAATTGATATAAGACCGCGTCTTCTATTCGGCTAAACACGGTTATCAGTACTTCTAGTTCTCACGTAAAAGTGGCAAGCCTATAATTAAAGTGATACTAAGACAGTAATAAGCAAAACCGCCAAAGAAATGCAACAGCTGATGCATCCGAGACCTTAGAAATCCGATAAGATTACAATCAATATTACCAACAAAAACTGTAAAATGTGAATTCGTCAATTTGTTGATATTATTTTATATCACAGTAATGCTATCTATTTTTTGTAATAACTGCAAATTAATCCTTTCATTTTAATGTGGATAAGGAGAGTATTGTTTTCCTAGAAAAATATGTCAATGTTAAACAAAAGACGGCGCTGTCTGCATTACGCAATGATACACATACAGATTTTGTAAACTTCACGCAGATAAGTGCTTTGCACAATCGCGGCTTCGCGAAGTCAATTTATCAATTTATTCGCGCCCTTCTCTGTCGCACTTGAGCTTGAATGCACTTGGCGTAAGCGCAACGGAAATACTTTCATTGTCGCGGGCAAAATTTAAGGTCAACGGCACACAAGAATACATTATTAAGGGGGATAATGACATAAAAAAAACGGTACACATACATTCTTTTATTGAAGGGAATATTTAGTTGTGACTATAAATTTAGTTGATATGGCATGCAATCAGGGCGCCGGTTGTGCAAGTATTTATGATGCGTGTCGCCATTTCATAGGGGTATATTGAATTACTATGTAATTGCATAATCAGCCACAAAAGTATAATAATTATGAAATGCCAAATTTGAAATGTTAATTAATCATATAAACACAGATAGGCATCTTTTTGGATGATGATTTACAGATATACTTTTGGGAATCTGACATTTCTACTAAATCATATTAAATTCTGAATTATTTAAAACTGGTAAACTTCCATATGTGAGATCACTG
>JAGVSQ010015719.1:0-10026 GCA_022683975.1 Rhyacophila evoluta
CACTGCCCACATATAATTTAGCCTGAAGATGCCGAAAGGCGAAACCCGGGTCACTAGCAGTGATCTCACTCACACATGGAAGTTTACCAGTTTTAAATAACTTAGATTTTAAAATCAATTTCCATCAAGCACCATCAGTCAAAAATATTAATTAATTAGACAAGTATTTCCTAAATTACTGCGTTTTGGTGATGTCGATTGAATTACTTTAGGTTTACACTATTAACAGCTTATCATCGAAAGGGAAAAAAACGTAGCGCATAAAGACACAGTTTCACAGGAGGCGAAAAAACCTTTATTTAATGATATTGGGGCAAATTCAAAGGATCAGTGGCGTAGCTACCTAGAGTGGATGGAGCAGTTTGCTTCAGGCGCACCAACCAGGGGGGCGCAATTAATATTTATAGAAATTATAGGGGGTGCGACAATTTTACTTGCTCCAGTACGCTGAATATGTAGCTACGCCACTGCAAAGCGTTAAATAGATACAATTTTGAAGTGCATGAAGACAGTTATTTTGTTTATCTAATCTGAAATTGATTTCATAAGTTATTTAAGAAAAAACCAATAAAATTGATGACTTACTTAGATAACTTAATTTAATTCTTGTTTTTTAACAACAAAAAAAATCATTTAACATTTTTGCTTATAACTAGTATTAGTAGGAGCTGCAGTGTTCTTGGGAGAGAAAAAAAACGCCAATGTATAATATTATAGTTTGCATGGTCATCCATCCATCCAAGTATTAAACTTATATTAAATATTTTAAAAATTCCGAAACTAGAGCATATGGATCTACGCAGTGTGAAGATAGATATCCACTTCCAAAGTAGAGTATATGTATCTCTGAAACGTGAAGAATTAATTGTCAGGCAATTACTCAACCCAATGGGCAATTATTCCTCTTTTTTGTATTTTATAAAATAAAATCGAGCCCGCATTCCCCGGATTATGAGACTCGTATAACCTCTACACTACCGGGAAGACATTAGTTGACATGTAAATTTTATCCAACAATATATTAACACAAAAATATTACGTTACAAAATAGCACATTTTACAGTCGATTTATTATAATACTAAACAAATTTAATAAAATAAAATAACACATTGAGCGTTAGTCTTTATTTCCTAACCCTTCCGTTGCCATCATTAATCAAGTGCTAACTTTTGAATCTACGTACCAGCTTTCAAATCCCGTTGGAGTATATTTTCTTATGAACAGTTGTCAGTTTTTTGGTTTCACGCAGCAGATGTCTTCTCAAGATGGCTTCAAGTTTTTATTATCTTCCTAATGCTAACGGTCCGTATTTATTTCGCTATCATCCTTGTACTATTATTATTATCACCTGGGATATTTTAGATTTTGGAAAAACCTAAGACAACCGAATGCACGTGTTTTAAAATATTACTTCAACTAACTTATTTATAAATAATTTTACCTAGAAGCTGTCAAATACCCTTATATATATAGGCTATAAAAATGAAAAAGGATTTAATCCTTAATTAATTAAATAAGCTTATATTCGATAATCAGAATTTATACGCATTAATACACGTCACATCAAAAGGATGTTGGGTAAAAATGCCAAATTAGTGTATAAATTTAGCTTTTAAGTTTAAAGGAAAGATGGCTTATAAAATTAGCAACCAGGACAAGAGGCTTCCATCTAATCAGTTTTATTGTTGTTTTCTTAAATGACTTATTGAATTAGTGTCACTTCGACTATTACATACAGGTAGTTTGTATGTTATGTTTTGAATTTGGCTCAAAATCATTAAATAATTACGTATAAAGATATATAGATTGGCTGAGGAAAGGAAAAGGCGCGTAACTACATAGAACAAATTTTACAGGAGACACAAAAAAAGTCCAATTAATGATTTCAGGCCAAAATCAAAATATTTAATAGACACAATCTTGAAGTGTATGACAAATAAAACTGGAATTTTATTTATTCAATCTGATATTAATTTAATAAGATATTTGAGAAAAAACAGTAAACTTGGTTAGGTGGAAGCCTTTTTTCCTGGTCTTATAAAAAAGCGCCCATTATATTCCGGACCACGACCACAACCTGAACATTGGCACTGATTGGTTGTTGACCAGTTTCTTAACCTAGTGAGTAATTAAATCTAAAATGTTTACATATATTGTTATTGTATATGCGTATTATTTGTCTCCTCGGTAGCGTAATTGAGTAGTGTGTGTGCTTGGCAATCCGCGGAATGTACGTGTTCGATTCCTAATCTTTCGGGTTTTAAAAGTATAAAAATGCATGACTGGTGGATGTCTATTGGGTTGAGCAATTGTATGACAAACAATTCTCGTGAAAAATAATCTGACAAGAAGTCTTCACATTGTGGAGATCCATATACTTCACTTTCGTAGTGGATACCTTCACCGTGTAGATTCATATGCTCTACTTTCAGAGCAAATATTTTACATAATATGTTAACATCGATAGGACTTTTTAAAGTTTCTATTCGAATCTGAACAAAACAAAGCAGTTGTTATATAATAATAAATTACTATTCATCTCTGAGAAACATAAAATAATGTACCTACATACTCGAACAATATAAAGCAACATCCACCACCTGTGACAAAAGCTTTCCTGAAAAAATCAAACTTTCGACAATATAAAAGCACAGATACTGAATACATTTGAAGGTAATGCATAATATATTAATAGTCATTAAAGTTGACATCGTTGAAATTTTTGGATTTATTTCTTAACATAAAATAAATTCACTTCTAGCAGTCTTGGCTAACTGGGGAGTTACGGGATGCAGGTATGACCTGGGAGGACGTAAGGATACTGGCGGAGGCAGGGATTCTTGGAGGGGGCACGTGGTGTCCATATGCTCCACTTAGGGAGTGAATATGCAAGAAGATTAAGAATAAGATCCTCAAAAATAGTTATGATATAGCTCAGAGTTTAATATAACATGATAAGTCGTCACATTTAAGCAAACTAGACATAGCAGTACAACAGCTTCATAAAAAGCTCATTAATTCTAGTAATACGTTCGATATAATAAACAGTCTCCCTAGTAGCGTAGATGGTAGTGTGCGTGCCTGAAGATCCGAGGAATGCGGGTCCAATTCCCCATCTGTCGGATTTTAAAAATCCGAAAATACAGGACTGGATACCCATTGGGTTCAGTAATTGTGTAACACAAAATTCTCGTGAAAAATAATCTGTCAAGACGTCTTCACATTGCGTATATCCATATACTCTTCTTTCGGAGTGGATGTTTTCACATGCTGCATGTTGGGAGCGAATTTGGTATTAAATAAAAAATGATAAATTAAATAATTACTTGGAAAAAAATGTTTTAAAAACAAATTGCATTATTACTTCCCTTTGATTTTAACAAAAAGCTTTAAGCTCTTTTACAAAGTGGCCTCGTTTTTTCAAAAATATACGTACGAAAATTTAAAAAGTAATATTGATATTATATTATATTATAAGGCGAGACTGTGACAACTTGTTCTGATATTAATACACTAAAGCAACTGGTGGCGACCGTATGTTCCTATCTTGGGCATACGGGCAGATGCAAAACTCAGGTAGCCTGAATCTCTTTTCTCTACCCCTGCTTTAATCTGACGCCCGATTCCCTCGGCAAAAGCCACCCCCGCCCTAAGGATGAGTATCTCTATTTTTTAAATCATTATATATTATTATGCCTTCGTTTTTTGGGACCTCGTGCTTTAAGTTTGATGTTTTTTAGCAAGGATTTTTTTGTATCTCAGTAGCAGATGTTCATTGCGAAAATTATATTACATTATATGTTTGCAGGATAGTGTGGGATGAATTATTGTGCATGGGATAGGAAAAATGATATTAGCAATTATTACAATTACAATTCTACAAAAAATGTATAAAACCGTATAACTTGACGTTCTGTTGTTATAGATGGAACTTTTGTAAGTAAATATGAAGCTACTTTTAAAGATTAGTAAGACATACGATTAAGAGACTAAAACTTTGATTTTTTTTTACCATATCCGCTCTAAATGTGTAGCATATCGACTGCAGAAATAAAAAAGAACGTAACTCTCAAATAAAAAAATTATCTATTGTTCGATAATCACAATGTATACAACTTAATACACGTTTTATCAAAAGAATATAAACTGAAAATGTCAAATTAGCATCCAAATTTAGCTTCTATGTGTGAAAAAAGAATAGCCTGTAAATTTTCCGACCAGGAAAAAGGACTTTTATGATATTATTTTATTTTTCTTAAATTACTTATTAAGTTAGTATCATATTAAGTAAATAAAGTGCCAGTTTTAGTCTTCATGCACTTCAAGGTTGCGTTTATGTAATATTTTGACTTTGGCTAAAATCATTAAATAAACGTTTATTGTGTCTTTTGTAAAATTTGTTCTTTGTGGGTTACGTCCTTTTTACTTTCCATAGTCGATATGGATTTACAAAGTGTGACGTTATCCCCTGCGAACGTGGAGTATTTGGATCTTAGCAATGTGAAGACATGTCTCAATACAATATTCACGAGAATTGACTGTCAGTTAATTATTGCTCAGCCCAATGGACATCTCGTCTTGCATTTTAGAATATAAAAAAATAAAATATAAGAGACTTGAACCCACATTTCATCGATGAAAGACTAACAAACTAACCTCTCGCCTACCGGTAGACATTATACTGTATTTATATCACAAAATTTTGGATATACAAATATTTATAAATCACTCAAGTATAAATCGGCATAAGACAACATTGTATTGTTGTAAATAGATGTACCAAAAAGTAATGATTAAGCACCATATAATGCAACCGATTTGAAAATCTGATACAGACATACAAGTCGATGATTTAAAAAAAAGGTTTTTTTGGAAAATGTGATAATTTTGTAAAAATAATTCAAATATAAATATATATATATAATGAAGTATATGATATACTTTATTGTGTAAAAATACTAAAAGATTTACAACAAAGATAATAAATTCATGTAAAATGTATGCACCTTTTATAATGAATACAATAAGATTCATAAAAAAATACGTAATAAATAGTAGCCTAAAGGGTTACTTGAACATATTTCGAATTCGACAGATGGTCAAAGGTCACGAATTGCACCTAACATGTGGTTGGAAAAGAATACTATAGCCACAAAAAAGGAAATCCAATGATTCACCTTTGCAATGTTTCAAAAAATAAGGTTTTACTGTGAGAAGTGCAACCTCACGAAGTGCAATTGTAATATTACACGATAAGATTTGAGTCAATCTAAACATATCTTTTTTTTACCATTTTCATTACCAAAGTAGAGCATATGGATCTACACACTGTGAAGGTATCCACTCTGGAAGAGGAAAATATGCATTTTCGCAATGTGACGACATCTCCACAGATTATTTTTCACGAGAATTGACTGTCAGACAATTGCTCAACATTCCCAGGATTGCTAGCACGCTAGCAGGGAGACTTAACTAGAAGAAGATATTACACGGTATTTGACGAAACCCTTAGTTATTCCAAAATATATTTTTTTCGATAATCACAAAATACACAACTAAATAGACGATCTATCAAAAGGTTAAATGCTGCAAGTGCCGAATTAGTATCTAAATTTAGCATTTAAATTTGAAGAAAGAGGGTGTCTTGTCAAATTTTTCGACCAGCGAAAGAATTGTGTTACTGGTTTTTGCCATATTAAAACAATCATATTATAAAAAATAATATATTTCTATAAAAGGGCTAAAACGTTAAGATATTTCCGGTTTTAAATCGATAAAAATGTAAAAATAGATGTCCCTTTTCTCTAAAAACTTGTTGCACAGGAGCGCCTACTTCTCACGACACGTCATTTCTGATACTATTATTAATTAACTGCAGCACACTACACGTTTTTTACACCAAACTATAAATCAACTTGGGTGTAATATATGACATGTATGATGATAACGCAGAAATTAACAAGTACATTCCAGGATTTGAGCATGCACTTTGCTTTCCTAGTAGGTCAGGTTGAAACCCTTTGAATATATAGAGATTGCGTGTTATCTTCAATTTGATGATACTGTGTAATTAAACTATTTGTTATATTATTTTATCATTGAAAATTATTTCATATCACACCCCCGGATTGACAGCACATATTTACTTTAAAATCAGAGTCTCTAGTTTATGTTTTAGTCAACCGAAATGGTTAATTATTGACAATCCATACAATTTTATCCTAAGGTAAAAATCTTGGTCTTTCTCATCCTGCCCAGTAATTAAAATTCGGTCTTCATTCGTATGTAATACGGTCTTTCAGTTTTTGCGCGTACACATTGCGCGGACCGGAAACGTCTGGCATTAGTTCGATAAAATTTTGATTTTTGATATCAGCAAAACAGGGATTTCGCAAAGTGGACCGGAAGTGGCAAGTGTTTATCGAATTTATGCGCCAACCCTCTATTAAATATTTTCTACTCGTTTTTTAACCTTCAAAATGCAATTTAAAATACACCCCTTTAATACTACGCAAAAAAAAATGCAATAAGATAAAAGAGTATTATTTTTAGTATTCAAAATTGATATTTTTTAACGACTTCATACAAAACTACACTATACGTAAGAGGTTTAAATGTCTGTAATAATAAATATAATTTCATAAGATCTGAATAATCATGGAATTATTATTTTACATATCAGTGTAAGCTACCATACTTTTGTTTATCCGACTTTGATGTGATTTTGGAAGGGGCAGAGAGTCAAATAAAAATAAATAAGTTAAAAAAAGAAGCTTTTAATAATATTGAAAAACTACACGCACACTTTAGTGCGCGTCGACCAAGCTCTTGGAAAGTTGCTCCTGGGACACTTCTGGCAGTTATAAAGAGCGCTTCACGTTCGGAGTCTAGGAGGCGGCATGTGGTGTCCATACCCTGCACTTAGAATATGGAAAAAGAAAGCAGATATAGTTGAAAATATGGCAGTATTTAAAAGACTAGCTTGGTCTTATAGAATCTCCTACTTGTTTATGTGGCGAAATGCAGGATGCCAATCAAATTCTTTGGGAGTGTCCCCATATGTTGGTTGAAAGGAAAGAACTTCTCAAGTCGGTTTGACCATTTGTCGACACTCTAGTGCACGCCAATTAAAGTCTTGGGAAGCTGCTTCTGGGACACTTTTGGCACTTATAAAGAACGATTCAAGTTCGTTAAGCCACGTTATACGCCTGCATAACGGGTGTGGAGACGTGGCGGGTGGTGGAGGGGAAAGCAAGTATTGAAAAAATACTAAAAGGTAAAAAAATGTATATGTTAAGCCGCCCAAAAGACTGTCTAAGAAGATTGTTTTTAAATCAGCTTTTGTTGCCAGCAAAGTTCAACTATGGAAGATATGGAAAAATAGTGCTGCCAAAGATTTCGCATTACGTATTGATAATTATGACTGAATATAAAAGCGTGTTCTGAAAATATTGAATAGTGAAAGTTATGCAGAACCTATTGTTTATCGATCATTGATAAATCTCTTGATAAATCTTCAGTTAGAAGTTTCTCCAGTTTTTCTCGTTAAAATGATTGAAGATACTATAAAAACTCTTCTTCATCTACAAAATATTGTGAGGATGCGGTGAATACTACGTTAAATCGAAATATTACTGGATTCGTAACAGATTGTTTTATTCGTTATTATATGAGAGAGTTGTTTTAATATAAATTTAATTCTTTATGTATGTTTGTAATGTGATATGTATGTCAGATTATTTGATTTCCTGAAAATGTACTTATGTACAATAGAGCCAATATTATTGATTGATACCATGTTCGCTCCCAACTTGGAGCATATGGATCTACACGGTGTGAAGATATCCACTCCGAAAGAGGAGTATATGGATCTCCGTAATGTGACAACGTCTTGACAGTTTTTCACGAGAATTGTTTGTCAGACAATTGCTCAAATATTATTACGGGTATATAAAAAGATGAGAAACATAATTTGGTGTATGTAAGGTCGGGTTATGTCTCCCCAGTTAGCGTAGTTGGTAGCGTGCGCGCCTAGCGATCTTGGGAATGAGGGTTCGATTCCCCATCTGGTAGGATTTTAAAAATCTGAAATGCAGGACTGGATGCCTACTGGGTTGAGTAATTGTCTGACGAACGATTCTCGTGAAAAATAATCTGTCAAGACGTCTTCATATTGCGAAGATCCATATACTCCACTTTCGGAGTGGATTTCTTCACACTGAGTGGATCCATATGCTCCACTTTGAGAGCGAACATGGCACAACAAAAGGTTAGGTTAAGTTGGGTTTGGTTATATTATTATAACGTAAGATTGTGTTGGATTTGAATGTGTTCACATAACAATCGTATTTATTTATGTGAATTCTCCCGGTAGCGTAGAGGTTAGCGTGCGTGTCTACCAATCCGGATAATGAGAGTTCAATTCCCATATCTATCCGATTAAAAAAATCCAAAAATGCAAGACTGGATGCTCATTGGGTTGAGCATTGTCTAACACACAATTCTCGTAGAAAAACAATCCGTCCAGGCGTCGTCAAATTGCGGAGATTCATATACTCCACTTTTGAAGTGGATATCTTCACGCTGTGTAGATCTATATGCTTTGAGAGCGAACATGGTATAAGCTGAAATTATGTAAGATATAATCAACTTATCATTATATAACGCAAGAACTTAGAGAATTATTTTCCGATAGACTGTAAATAACATACAACAAATTGTATTTCTTCTTTTTTATTATTAATATAATAAGATTTGTCTAAACAAACAAAAGGGTTGCAACTTGCAACGCCCTTAGATTAATAAACAAGATTTTATCGGTAATTTTAAATTACCATGGCAAAGCTTTTTGTAACACATATAGCATAAGGAAGCCAACCCAATCACAAAACATAAGGATGCACAAATGTGTTATATAAAAAATTGTAGGTACCCTAAGCCTAAATCATAAAACAGTGATACGAAATCTTTTAATTAAGGTCTTGTTAATAAAATATTATTACTGACGTCAATATTTTGAATGGATTGCCTTAAGATTTCTTCATAATGTTGAAAATAGTAATTCGAGAATGTTTTATTGGATTGACTGCAATTTGAGTACAGCATACTTGATCTGGTTTTACTCCTATTAACAGACTATTTCAAATTATCTGTGTTTCTTGTTTATCAGATCGCCCTAAAATGTAATCTTGTGATTTTTTTAGACGAGAGCTGAACTTCGCGTAATAAAGTCGTTCTATTATTTTTTAAATTTAGAATTTATCTAAATCCAAGTGCCATCAATACCAAGTTGTTTTTAGACAATTTGAAATAAACTTGCGAGAGGAAATTCTCCAGTCAAGAGTTTTAAGGAAAATTTACAAGTTTAAGAAATAAGTGTGCATCATATAAACTGTCAGATATTTTATTAATTAGTTAAATAAACTTACAATTTGTTTTCCAAATGGTTTTGTTTACCATAAAAATCTTTGTATTTCTTTAAAATATTTTTTTATATGATTAAGTGTATTGTATTAATGAGTGTTTCCTTAACATTTTTGAAATGACGGCATCTCTTTTAAACTAAGATTTCTCCATGGCACCCTAAAAGTTTAACTCCTTTCCAGAAAATTATGGTTTCTCGTTTTTTTAGCTTGCACTCAATATTTCACGAAACCCTCGTTACGCCACGGCATACACTTTGGGAATCCCTGGATAAGTGTATTGATGCATTAGTACAAACAAATTCTTGCATTTTCTGTTCCATGATATAACATTCAGGTAATTTTTAAAATGCAGTGCAAAATAATGGAAGATAGACTAAAAAGTTTTTTCATCACTGCTATTAAAGGAACACTTAAACGTAAAAAACAAGCAAGTCAGCTGCTCCTTATGACGTTAACAGATGATCGAGTAAAGAAGGCTCTACAAAATACCAAATCATTTATCGAGACTGATCATTTAAAAATTATATATATTAGACAAACAATATTTAAATTATTAATATTTTCGACTGATGGTGCTTGATGGAAATTGATTTTAAATTC
>JAGVSQ010015720.1:0-10025 GCA_022683975.1 Rhyacophila evoluta
ATTTATTGGTAGTATGTTATATGTTCGCTCACTGCCCATATATAATGTAGCCTGATGGTGTAGCTACATATTCAGCACCCTGAAGCAAGTCAAATCGTTACGCCTGCTACAGTTTCTATTTTTTTGTTCGTTTTACTTCTTACGTTATCTGTTTTAAGTCCTTCCAGAAATTATAATTTCTCGTTATCTCACACTTTCTATATTTTTTTATTGCGTTCCTTTAAATTTTTAATTTTCTCATTGATTTGCACCTTCAATTAATATTTTGCCCCCCTTTTGATTCGTGCGCCTGAATGACAATGCTCCAACCGCTTCTCAATAGCTACGCCACCGAGTGCATCCATATTTCTTACTTTTAAAGTGGACATAAATATAAAATAGTAATAAAAGTTATGAAATGTGTAAATATTATTTATTTAAAATACTTTTATATTTTGTGGCATAAATTTAATAGCTTATCCTGGCTGTGTTATAAAGCTTTATAGAGCTGAGTTTACAGTGAAACCGTGAAATTCAGTAGTGATTTTTGCATGTCCGAAAATTGCATAACATCCATAGAACTGTGCGAATTTAAATGAATAATTTGTGGTTAAGCCATCGCTACAACAAACATGATAAAACGCATACAAACACACGTACACATACATATATATACGTGAAACAGAAATGGGGATCGCAAATATATCACCGCTTGTTTGAACGTGAGAAACATTCCGATATACCGCGGGTATAAATACGGTTAAATACCTCTGGAAAACCAATCTCGTGCCATTAACTACGCGGCAAAACCGAGGGTTGAGAACCATTGATTATTTTACTTTAATATTGCATCAAAATATATATAAATTTATTTGTAACGTATAATATTATTTAGTATCAATTAGTTATTTATTGTCTCCCCGGTAGCGTGCACGCCTAGCAATCCGGGGAATGCGGCTTAGATCCTCCATCTGTCGGATTTTAAAAATCCAAAAAAATGTAGAACTGGATGCCCATTGGGTTGAGTATTTGTCTGACACACAATTCTTGTAAAAAATAATCTGTCAAGACGTCTTCACATTGCAGAGATTCATATACTCCTCATTCGGGGTGGATTTATTTACACTGTGTAGACCGATATGCTCCACGTTGGGAGTGAACATGGCTTAAAAAAAGTTATTTACTTGTTTGGTATTTTAAGGTTTGGCAAATATTAATTTTAAACTCAAAATTTGTTTAAATCCAAAAAAAATATTTATAATATATTCACTTCTTTCGTTTTCATACAAGATACACACATTTAAATTTAATTTAACTTTAAAGACAAGGTTTTCAGCAAGATATCAATGTATTCCTTATTCTTTGCTATATAAAAATACAAATTGTCACAATCTATAAGATAAAAAATTCGATCTCATCAAAACATTATATGTATATGCATTATCGAATCAAAAATATGCGTTCTGATATATTATTTCTACAGTATTTTTTTTATATCATATTCGCTCCCAACATGAAGCATATGGATCTACACAATGTAAAGACATCCACTCCGAAAGAGGAGTATATGGATCTCCGCAATGTGAAGACGTCTTGACAGATTATTTTTTACGAGAATTGAGAACTCAGCCCAATGGGTATCCAGTTCTACATTTTCAGATTTTTTAAATCAGGCAGATGAAAAATCAAAACCGCACTCCCCGGAATGCTAGGCGCACACGCTACCAACTACACTACCAGGGACACAAAATAAATTGGGGTGATTAAAAAGCAAAAAATAAAAAAAATAGATACTAGCATTCTGATACTTGTCTATTACATATATATATTATGAGTTTGAATCATTTATAATCACATGAGATATTGCGGATAGAAATATTTTAAGATAAATACAGTATAAGTGACTTATCTTAATGATTTATTGTGGATAACAGCGGTTTTGTTTTTGATTCGCTCAATTACAACATGATTTTGTTCAATAATGGATAATGCCAATAATTGCTTCATTTTCGTTATTTTTCCAATACTTTAAAATGTTTTTTGGTTCCTTAAAATTTAACAAATGTATAATACGTGTTATCAACGTATAGCTATCGGAGCTTAATTTAATTATATCAGGGCTAGATATGACGATAGATTGGGTTGGGCCATAAGACAGTAGAGCATGGACTCTTCAGAAATATTTATCCGATATTTTTGAGACACGTGAATTATTTTACTGATATTTATTTTTAAAATAAGCTGTTTTATTTTTAAATAACAATATAATAAGACAATTACGTGTATGTCCAACGAATGGCGTTTAGTTGGTAACAACACATCGTGTTTCTATATTGCATACCCATGTGCAACAACTGTAATTAAATTCCCACAAATGACAACGGATCTCCCATGTAAATACAATAATACTTTATACTGTGGGTTAAATGCTTATTTTAAAATATCTATCACAGATTTACCAAAAGAGCTCATATAATTAATCTAATCTTCATAATTTAAGCATGTATTTTTTTTAATCTATATATTCTTCCACTATTTGGAGATAAAGATAAACTTTATGTGCTCAAAGAAAGTAAATCTTTAATTTTTTTTGGGACAGAGAGACATATAATATATTATGTTAAAGTATTACGAAATAATTGATGGTTTTTAAGAAAAAAAAGTAATTTAAAGTACATGATAGATGTAATATCCGCCATATAATATACCAAGTCTGCTCCAAAATAGCATAGAATAACATAGATCTACATGATGTGAAGATTTTCATATAAAAAGATCTCTGAAATACATTTCTCGGCTGTTTTTTTCGTAGTAATTGGTTTTGAATCAATTTGAAGCCAACAAATATCCAGTCCCGCATTTTTATTTGTTCTAATTTAGCAGTTTTTGGGAATCGATCACGCAATTTCCGGTTCCAAAACACGCTAGCCTCTCAGTTATAATAGACGGGACATATTACTCAACAACTAATCAATTGAAACATTTGACATAACTTTAAAGTCGTTTTAAAAACATGGACCCAACTTACATCGCGGAAGTAAAAATAAGTTCACTATAAGAATAAAAGAAGCTTTTCCTGTCATAAAAATGTTTTTTTTTAATGACTTTTTGGTCGTTATTATTACAAGGAATAGAAGAAAAAGTAGTACTTATAACTTAAAATATACATTATATAAATCAATATTGTTTTATCAATAATAATAAAGAGTACGTATAAATCTTGACATATATAATTTTATTGTATATTATTTATTTCATCAAAACTTTGGAAAACAATATCTTCTTCAATTGATAGTAATCAGTATTGTTGTAGTCATATCGCAAGCTTTTCACTGTCGTAGAGGCGTAGAACATCTTAAAAGCGTAGCATACTTGTAGCCGCTTGAGTAATGTAGAGGCAGTCTACGGGGAAATTCATTCAGTCTAATTGCCTGGGATTAGCCTTGTTTAATCATCGGTAAAATAAACAACTCTGTACTAACACATTTATACCCTCTCTCGCATACTTCTCTGTTTTTAATCAGTGGCGTAGGTATTATAATTTAATTTCCAGTTCACGGCATATTTTAATTGAGTTATATTTTTTTATTAAATTATATTTATATTTTATTTTTCAGTTTTATTAGCGTAGTTATAATTTATCTCCCACATTAGTATGTAGAGGTATCTTGTAGCGTAGAAATTAGCGTGCGCACCTTGCTTCTGGGGAATGTGGGATCGATTCTCCAACTGTCGGACTTAAAAATCTAAAAATGCAGTGACTGGATACTCATTGGGTTGAGCAATTTTCTGACAAACGATTCTCGTGAAAAATAATCTCTCAATACGTCTTTATATTACAAGGATCCATATACTTTACTCGGAGTGGATATTTTTGTAATGTGTAGATCCATATACTCCACTTTAGAAGCAAACATAGTATAAAAATATGCAAATGAGATTCTTACTTTACTTACTTATTTTTACTTACTTTAATTACTTAAACCATGCTTAACAGTTAATTTATTAATAGATTAATTAGTTTAAATTGTCAATAAAAACTTTCAAATATTTTTAGATTAGCAAACTGCCTCTAAAATTTCCAGATTATATTTATTTCTAATTACTGCTTGGAGCAAAAATAGTACTTTGTATTAAAAAAATAAGGAATCAGAGGTAAAAAAATATATGACCTCTTCAACCTCAAGTGGGTAATTCTCATTAATTTATCATATTGAAAAGTAGCCCATGAATATTTTTTTATAATTTTTATATAAATGAATTATAATTAATAAAATTTTATTATGTGCACGTTATTTTCTAAAAATAAAACTGTGACAATCATTTTTATTCAAACATAAACACCACTGCTTTTAAAAATACTAAGTGTTATCAAATAGATGGGAGGTGATACGTCTTTTAAGAGGGGTCGTAGAGGTTAGACGTATACAGTTAGTTTATCGATATTTCAGGGACAAACAATTTTGGCTACTATGCGTTCTATTTAATGGAATAATGACATAAATAAACACTTCAATCGATCGATACAATAATGCTATAAATTTCAACTTGAGCTTTTCTTGCAAAAATAATTAGCTTATTTAACCGATGATTAATATTATCAATTATTAATATAAGAAACACAACAGTATGTACATAAAAATGAAATTAATTATGTGTGAAATACTATCTATCCGATAGCTGAGAGATTAGCGTTAGCGTTTTGGAGCCAAAGAATGTGTGTTCTATTCCCACAGCTGCTGATTTTCTAAGCATAAAGATGCAAATTCTAAATTGCTTAAAACTGGTAAACTTCACATATAGAAGTATACCAGTTTACCAGTTTTAAATAATTTAGAATTTAAAATTAATTTCCTTCAAGCACATTAGTCAAAAATATTAATTGTAAAGATGCAAGACGAGATATGGGTTGAAAAGATACCTGACACCAAATATTCATGAAAAAAAAAACTATCAAACTAAGTCTTGACAATGAGGAGATCCATATCTTATATTTCTTTATTGGTTCATTTCACATCATTGGAATAAAACAAATACTTGAAAGGCTTTATAATTATGGTGTTAACAATGGTATTGTATTCATCAACGTCGAATATTAATCCACAATGATACCTTGCATGTCTCCATAGAAATTTAAATATGTCTATTAGTAATTTGAACGGCATAATTCTGGTATCTTGGAAGATTTACTAGTGAAAAGATTTATTTAGCGGAATTAGGTATTACTTGTATGAATTATTAAAATTCAACGCTACTGGAAGGGGACAAAAATCCTGAAGTTTTCAAATGATGCCCATATGCTCCACACTTAAAGAAAGAAATATGATTTTATAAAGATAAAAATGCAAAATAACAAGATCTATAGTTAAATATCAACCGTAGAAATGTGAAAGGACATAGCTGGAAAGAATATTGTCTTATTCATATAAATTACCGGTAAACAATTTTAAAAAATTGACATTCATCTTTAACTAACACATACAAACCATGAATACCTATTGACCATGGAAAAGAAAAAGGAAGTTACTTTCAATATTTTAAAATAACTTTTATTCGATAATCAAAAGGTATACAACTTAATGAACGTAATATCAAAAGGATGTAAGCTGAAGATGCCAAATTAGTGTCTAAGTTTAGCCTTTAAGTATGAAAAAAGGATGGTCTGTAAAATATGAGACCAGGAAAAGGGCTTTCATCTTATCGGTTTTATTGGTTTTTCTTTAATATTTTATTAAATTAAAATCATATTGAGTAAATAAAACATCAGTTGTAGTATTCGTGGACTTCAAGGTTGTGCCTATGTAATATCTCGACTTGGGCTTAAAATCAATAAATATACGCTTTTTCCTCTCCTGTAAAATTTTCTGTATGTGGGCTACCTTTTTTTTCCTTTCCACAGTCGATATATAAGTTATCTCACAATAATTATCAAGCAATCTGCTTTCTTAATTTTTTGTTACTATTTTAGTATTGGTATTTACTTGGTATCAATCAATTTAGAAGAGTTAAATAATCAGAGTAATTCTTTGACGCACTTTTTTTTGATAGTTTTTTTCGTGTAATTTGTGTTATAAAACACAGCCTCCCAACTAAATTATAAATAGGTTTATATGCTATTTGTAAATACTTTAGTTATAAATACATTTTTGAGCTTTTAACGTTTTCAATTTTTCTAAGCTTTTATGTTTATTTCATGAAGAAAATTAACGTTGATTGGTTAATAATGGCTATTTTACCTATCAAAATATTATAATTACAAGATTTTTTTTAAAGTAATAAACTGATAAATGTAAAATCTTAGTTGTTGGTTGCATTTAAATAAATATTTTATTGATGACAAATACATGGTAATGGTGTCAGAATGTTCCGCATTGAAAATGCAATGTGATGCATATGTGACAAAAATACATGGAGTTTGCACTCATTCGTGAATTCAATTAGCAGGGGGATCCCCCGGCAAATTTTCATGACTCGAAACGTTATTCTATTTTCGAATTTCAAACGTTTGAATATGTTCAAAATTAAAAATTTCAACCGCCAATATGACAACTGAAAATTTATATTTAGAATCGAAATAGATCAATGACACTATAATGCTTTTAGTATAAAATTTACATTTTAAAAAACCATTCAAATTTACATTTAAATAAAAAAATATAAAATTTGGTATTGTTGTATTATATAATATATTTAAATATATGTGTGTATCCATATATATATATATACATACTCAATACTGAATACGATTAAAATAAAGAGTAGCCATGTTTTTTTATATAGTACAGGTAATACCTTCCGCAACCCAGTTAAAAAGCTCTAACGTTATCGAAATTCTATATACCTAATGCTATATACCTAAGTTTGAAAACATTTTCATAAATTTTGGTAAAGTATTCTGTCTAGCGTAGTTAGTAGCGTGCGCGCCTAGCAATCCGGGGAATGCGGGTTCGATCCCCCATCTGTCGGATTTCAAAAATCCGAAAAATACAGCACTGAATGCCCATTGGGTTGAGTAATTGTCTGACAAACAGTTCTCGTGAAAAATAATCTGTCAAGACGTCTTCACGTTGCGGAGATCCACGTACACCTCTTTCGGAGTGGATATCTTCATACTGTCTAGATCCATATGCTCCATGCTGAGAGCGAACATGGCTTAAAAAAAATTAGCAATAGCTGATATATGATGAAATATTCTTAGATTACCCCATGAAATATCAGTCCTACTGGTAATTATTTTCAATAAAATGACAAAAACTAGTATTTATTTATTTTTAAGAAATCAAAAATTCGCATTTATCTTGAAATAAAAATAAAGTATTTTTTCGTATATCAGATACTCATATAACCTGAAATGTTTAATGTATTTTTTTAGCTTTGATATTCAAACAGAAAATAATATTGTTATATTTTCGAACTTTTATAATGAAATTGTCTTATAAAAAATATTACAGTTATTGTCATAGTTATTTACCACACAGAACTCTCAATTTAAGAATGTATATAAAAAAGCTTCAATGTGAAAATAAATGCAAAAACGGCAATTTGAATTTCAAATTGCATCAATTATTTGAAAGGTTTGAAAGAACAGTACAAAATGAACGATTGAAAAAAACTCGTGTTAAATATTGGTGATAATTTTATTTACACAAAAAGTTTTACTAAACCTTCCTTATTTAGTTGATAAAAATCTATTTGTCATAATAAAATACAAAAAAATATAGATAAATAAAAAATTTTAAAATATCATACAATGCCTAAAATAAAATAAAGATTTGGAAATTGTGTTCGCAGTCGATGTATGTCTTTCATAATAAATAAGAGTTTAGTTTCAATTTTAATGTATATTGACTATGGAAAGGAAAATGGACGTAACCTACATAGAGCAAATTTTACAGGAGGCACAAAAAACGTTTATTTAACGATTTTGAGCCAAAGCCAAAACATTCAATGGTCACAATCATGTAGCGCATGAAGATTAAAACCGGTTTTATTTGCTCAATAAGATATTAATTGAATAATTTATTTAAAAATAACTATGACAACTCGTTAGATAGATATCCTTTTTCTGGTCGTAAGTTTCACAGGCCATCCTTTTTTTTGTCATTTTAAGTAACGTTTAAGAAGTAAGGAGGATATCAATTTTATCATTCAGTATCCTGGATGTAATGACATACTACCACAAGAATAACACACGTTATTTCATGATGTAACGAAACTTAAAGTTGAAAAAAGATGCTTGTAAACTGCCAATATATGTGTGGATGAAGTGATAATTAATCTAGGAGTTCTTCTTGTAAGCTATTGTTTGCAACAATGCATTAATTGTACAAAAGATACTGAGAGAGATTGCTTAATTATATATTTTAATACATTTCATTAAAATTAAATGACTAAATATAACAAGACTTTGTTTGATAATCATTCATAAAATACGATGTATTTTTTTAACTCATAAAAAAATTTGTGTGTTTGCGGAGGCATGGGCCAAGGCTCACTCCGGAATATACCGCTACTATGATAATGATATTTAAATTAACTTTACTTTCTACAAAATGGTTTTATGAAAATCGTTTTTAAGCACGACTTGAATATTGAAAATTTGTAACTTGTACAAAACTTTGTGCAACAATTTATAAATTTCAAATAGTTTAAATGTGTAAGTGATCACTTTCTACAAATACCTTTTGAAATTAAATTTAGTGAGCTGTAAATTAAGTTCAAAATAATTTTCAAAATTTAATAAAATATTTACGATTTTTTTAAGAATAAGTGTATAGTCGTCTCAGTGGCCGATTGCTAAGTACGCGTGCTTTGGTACTGTAGGTCTTGTGTTCAAATTGGCTTTATCTGACTATTTTCGTTTTGAGCATGCATTCTTACTGTAGTTTCAAACGAAGAAAAAATATATACATATGGCAACGCATTTTTTCTTGCCTTATTACGTGGCTTAATTGATAAGTCTGCCAATCTTGCTAATATTGTCATGTACGTACGTACGTACGTAAGAAAACATTAGCTCCTTTTTATTAGTAAATGCAGAACTAACCTTCCAGTAGTCATGCCAATGCGGAGAACAATTGTATTGTTTAACGAAATTATCTCGGTTATTAATATCTTTCACCTGTATGAGATTCAATTATGCTTTTGTATACATTTTTCGAATAGGATCTTTCTAACTTTCTTGATAAACTATCATTCTCTCCTTTGTTATTTTCCAAATCATTGTTAATATACTATCTCGTGTTGTGAATGCTCTGAACTTATAATTCGTAATGTTTTCGACGTGTAAAATTAAAATAAAAATACAAATACCCCAAATTCATTAGGATTTTTAAAAATATAAATAAACCAGGAATGTATGCAAAAATCAATCATATATTGAAAAATCACATTGAGTAAATATATTTGCATCTTTATTGGGGTGGATGTGGTTAGAAATTTAAATTGATATTTTACCTACTTATGTGGATCATTATTCACTTTGCATAATTACGCTTATAAGTTAATAAAACGTTAAAATTAGCCACATAAATATCCTTGCTAATATTAATTCACTTATAGATTGTACACATGTATTCCAAATGATTATTAACACGCTTCAATATCTGAAGCAGTATTTCTTGTTTCGTGAGTAACTTGATTATTTATTCAAACAAAAGGACACTCGACCTCTCTACCTTCCCGATTAGACCTCCCATACCTCCCGGAGGTGAGCCAAATCTCACTTGTGGCATGTTATATACTACCGCAGCTTTCAGTCGTGGTGATACTTTGGTCTGCAGATATATATATATAATAAGTACAACATTAAAATTTTGTCTGAAAACAGAAATAAAAGCTTTGGTTGAGTAAATTATAGATTTTTTGCACAAAAAAGTTTTTGAACAAATTACACGGCACTGTATCATTTAAAAATTGTTATATATTTAACGCTTACTACTATGTGATAGATATTGATTGACCAATACTCATATATTATTTTATTTCTCCAGTATGGATACTATCCATGGCTTTATCCAACTGCTTTCATGTTGGGCATGCTTTCT
>JAGVSQ010015721.1:0-10025 GCA_022683975.1 Rhyacophila evoluta
TTGAAGACGTCTTGACAGATTATTTTTTCACAAGAATTGTTTATCAGACAACTACATTTTATTTTGTTTTTTTTTAATTTGAAATAATTGTTGACTTATTTATTTTATAGCTATAATTATATGTAATTATTAAACTGATCTTTATTATACATGCATTCATATAAATGGAAAAATAGCATAATTTACGTAAGGAGTTTGATAAAAAACGTGGAACTTTGGTTTTTTCCCAAAATATCTTTATTTATTCAACAATATTAATTTTGTTCTCATAAAACATACTTGTGCCAACGTTTTTTTCAAACTTCAAAGCATTTTTTTAATGCAATTTTCGATATGACGTTTACCTCCTTTAGCAACATTGTCTTTAGCTCTTGACCGTTGGCTAAACGTCGTCGTATCATATTTTTTTTATCTTCGAGATGAAGAAGAAAGGGCAATGTCAGGCGAAGACAAAATCTGAGGCATCACAACGGTGTCGTTTTGATCAAAAATTTTGTATGAATTTTGATCAAACCTCGAACATAATAATATTTCCATAAAATTTGAGCCTAGACCGTGGATTTGTTTGTTTGTTTAGAGATGCACCAAACTGCGTAATATTTTTTAATGTCTCATGACCTTGTAACATCGCTTGCCATGCGAAACACGAACTGCTTCACAAAAGAGGACCAATTTATTTTAAACTGCGTAGTTTGAGATGAAAAAGCATGGACACAACACAAAATAGGAGAATAATGAAACTAAACAGATCGAATCTAAAAGCGATAAAAATCAACAATAAACTATGTCATCAGTTATATGTTATAATAGATAATAATATAAACTAATATCAGTGAAGGGTCAGTCATAAATTAACCACAATATACAAGGTGGACTAGACCTACTAATTTAGCAGCGATAAGAAAACTTTGATCCTCGATAAATGACAACGTATATATTTATTAATAATTGGATAATAGAGGATGTTATTTTTATTTTGATCCCTCATTATTCCATTCCATGCTACGATGTTTTCCAAATCATAAATTAATACACAAATAGCGATTAAAATGTTCAGTGGAAGTATTCCGAATGATTATTAAATATTGTTAATTTTAATGCCCTAAATGAGGCGCCATAGCTCTAAAAAAAGTCTCAAACAATAAAAAAACATATTTCTTTTTGTTGTAATTTCTAATATTCGGATGCTCTTGTAGGAGTATAATTTATCCTGTGATACGTTACTGCACATGTGAGCTAAAACCAAACCAGTAAAATGGAGTTCTAATAAATAAATCACCACCTAGTGCATGCTCATGTAATCGACTATTAACCAAGTAACAACTGAAATATTAGTTTGAATTTATAGCCCCTCAATTCGTATTTTATGTATTACATATATTGAATTTCACTAAAAATTAATCTTTTAAAAGTAAGGAAAAATATACTTAGGCCAATTTACAATAAAAGAACTCTACACCTCTGCATTGTGAAATAATACTTGTATGCCGATTGTTACTTATAAATTAAATTTAATATTTACATAAATAATTTACGAAATAAGAATACAAAAAATACGCCTCGAGGCCTATATTAAAAACTGGCTATTCTAATTATAACCCAGTACAGCTTATTAAAATTTATAAATAAATTATAAAGAGATTTTATAAAAAAATACAGAAGCCGTTTTAATATTATAAATTTGCATGTAAGTGATCATTTCTTAAACAGTTTTTATCGGCCATATTCAGTCAGACTGGACATAATTATTATTTTGTTATAGCTTTTCACGGTATTTCACTGGTAAGCATTGTATCAAGATCAATCAGAAAGTGAGGGAAATGACGACTTGGTAATATATAATTAAACACCTATTTTTGATTACATAAATATTTATACCAAGTCTAGTCCTTAAAGTGGAACTTCATGTCCTGGAAATTCATATTTTTTTTTGATACTACCATCTACTGTAAATAATACTTAAAAGTATAAGTTACGTACAAACACAAATCGTTGGTTCAATTTACAAACCAGCTTAATCCACACGTGGTCGTGAAACCAATTCTGATGCCATATTATACAGTTAAATTTTTTTTTATCGCACACAAAATTCAAAAAAAAAATACATATGTAAAATCACCCGCATGTGCCAGCCTACTTCAGGCACTAACATACACGTCCACCAAAGTTTTTTATTGCTCCTGAGCATCTGACACAAATGAAGTTGGATGGTTTGCAGATATAGCCATCAGAATATTATAATTAACAAACTTCCCATGAGAATTATTACTGTATTAGAGGATGGAAACTACATGCATGTAATTAAATTGATATATTATTCGTATTTCTAATGAGTAATCAACTAGTTCCATTGAAAAACTCCAAATTGTGGACGTTTTTATATTTGAGAGTACATAGATCATACTAAAAGTTAATGTCTAACATTGGTTGAGGGTTGGTGATGTGGATCTTAAGTCCTGGGAGAGCATCAGCCGGTCCCACATTTTTTCGTAATCACCCGGTATTTAAAAGTATAAATAGCTGGACATACGATTTCATAATATTACGAATACCATGCTTTAAGGGCTTTATAATTTAACTTTGATTGATAGAAGAAGAAAAAGTAAACGGAAGTCCCATTTCATTTGTAAGTCCAATCGATAAATATGAAAATATTCAGTGTATGTTTTTACATGTCCATTTTTTTCAATTTTTTTGAGAATGTATAAATCATTCGAAGCCACTTATTAAATATATAAATTTTATAGTATGTAACCCTTCGTTGATGACTGAATGACCCGTTAAGGTTACGCTGCAATAATGTTTGCAAATGACGTCCTAAACGCATGAGTGGACAACAGCCACAATAAGTAAGTATAAAATATTATAATTCATTCCTACGACTTATCATCAATTAATCATGGATGGAGAGATACGGTTTGGTTGAATTATCAGACTCAGAGAGTGCTAGCAATCCAGGTAAGCACTTCAACAGTATGCTAATGGACTAGCTAAATTTCTCATCCGTCTTAAAAATCAGCTCATTGCTGAGTCATTTAAGATATCAATCAAAATTACAACAAAAACAAGACGAAAAAATTACGTTGCATGAGATAAAGAGAAAATTAAACTTTCTATCACCTTTTCTTCAAACCGCAGGCAAATAATCATAATAATTTAGTAGCAATTATGTGAAACAGCAAAAAACAACGTAATCATTCATCTATTTTTGCTTTGTAACAAAGTTGATGTTACGTAATACAAATATGAAGAAACCCCATAAAATCATGAATTGCTATTTGTACGCCTAGTTTTCTGGTTTGTATTAGATTGTTGTCATTATTTTATGATAATCCTTTTCCGTCCCGGACAGTTTTACTATCGCCACAGGTCGAAAATAATTTCGTCCGTCATATGGGATTACTTGTTTTATGTTGGCCAACGTTAGCCTACTGATCAGAGTATAGAGCCTTATAAAGAAAATAATAAATACAGCTGAATATATACAGGAGAAGATCAAAAGAGGGTTCCCCTGAGACGCATATGAACACAGTGTGAGGCGACGAAAGTACAACCACGAATTGCATACGTAGTTGAGTTATCTCACGTATTAAATTGAAGTGACTCCATTGGGCAGGACTTGTATCAATTTTGTAAGATACTTATACATCCAAGCAGGAGCGGCTTATAGCCAAAATTAGTAGGGGTGCTGCTCCAGATTTTGTTTTAGCCATTGTTTTTAAATTGTGTAAAAGGAAGCAAACATGTATAAAAAAAACTTGATACAACCATAAAAGAATCAAAAAGAATAGCTGGAAGTAAGATATTAATGTAATTCTACACTTTATCACATTCAAGAATAAGGTACACAATTTTTAAGCATGGCACACGCGGAGTAAAAAAACACTACATTTCACTAGCACGCAGCATTGGTACTATGGAAGCAACAGTGCTCTTTGTCTTTCGCAGCCTCGCGTGCAGCTTCCTTTGTGTGCATGCGCACAACAGTCAAAGACAACGCTGCTGGAACTGTGAAGTGGACAGTTTCATACATTTTGTATCTTTTTCATAAACTGGGGGATGGCTACTGAGATTAATATCAAGGATTATATATTGTATAAGTATAAAGAAAGAATTAAAGAAAAAAGGACTCCATTATATTACATGTTATCAATAATATCAAGTGAGAATAGGGGGTGCTGCAGTTCCACGGTGCCTGTACGTAATCCGCCACTGCATTCAAGAGGTATTTAATATACCGGATTATAAAATGAATATAAGAATACCAAAACTAAAAAAATGGTGTGCGTCTAAGAGCCTTCGTCAGATATATGGAATTGGAGATGTTTTCTGGGAATGGCCAAAACCCAAATCGGGTTGAAATACAGATAATGGTAGTAGCATTGTTTTTTTCAAAAAATGTTATTTTTGGCTTTTAATAATTAAGTCAATTAAAAAATATGAATAATACAAAATTGACACTCTCTTTGGCTCACTGTCCTTCCTGGATCAATTCAAATTTGGGTGAAACTTCACTGAAAACCCATTGATAAAAATTATGAAAATTTCACTTTAAACAAATTGAAATATATTTTCTAAATATCCCCTGTAGTTTCTTCATTTTTATCTTATTTCAACACAAATCAAGTCAAAATAAAATTCATTCAGCAGGTCCTGATCGCATGGTCCAACCACTAAATTAATTTTTCGTTGCGAGAAACAAATTGTCAGCATCTAATCTAAATTAACACTATATACTTGATACACTGCAATCGGTTCGTCACACGTGTTTTTTTTTTAACATTATAAATAGCCACGTTCAATTGGTAATAAGAAAATGAACATAATAACACAGATTTGGATATCATTATAGTGTAATAATTATTTGAATTTTTTTAGGAACTCAATTTAATGAATTATCAACGAAATAATAGCTAGTGATATATTAGAGTTATGCAATTTGAATTAAAATATTTTTGGCATATTCTTTTGTACTGAATAATTGGACACACTTTAAAATTTGCACGTAATTTGCATCCGTACCCTGCAGGCCTAAAACGTAGTTTAAAAAAAAATAATTTGATTGGTCAGGCAAAACAAGAGAGTATACAGACAAGAATATTTGGATATTACCATGGTATCAGGCGGACTCGTAATTAATATAACTAAGCCACACTTATGCGCTAATATATTAAAATTGAGTTAGCCAATTGTATTCAGGAATGGTGACTAAAAATTCCAATGGAAATTTATGATTCTTGGCATCGTTTATGGTGTTTAAAATCGTTGATCGCATGCTAGGTAATAGTTACGGCATGCTATCTTAAAGGGCAGTTCAATACATTTGTTCAACTTTACAATGGTGTTAGATAATTTCAAATATACCCCGAATTTCCCATTTTTTAATTCCTTCAAGCTTCGTGAACGAAAACCATGATTTTCTATTTGCTCATTAGACAATTTACTGGATAAGGTCTCTTTTCCCTGGACGATACTATAGTTTGGACACATACGTATTTTTTAAATATACAAATTTATATTGACAACACGTTGTTTAAGTATCACATTGTAAAGGTTACCTGAAGTTCAAGAACGCGTTATATTAAGTTTATACCACAAAGGTTATTATTGTAGTATATATATTCTTGAAAATGGTATCACAGCTGAAATGACCGTTGACAACTAAAATCAGAATAACAATAGCTACTTTAAAAAGCGTTAAAGCAGATAATGTCCTCATCGAATAAATAGCATATCGATCACCAAAATGTGAAGATGTCCACTCGAGAAGTGGAATATATAGATTGAATAGGTTGTCACACAATCGCACAACACAGTAATTCCTGCACCTTTTTTAAATCTAGCAATCGAGGATATATTTCCAAAGAAAACTTATTCCACTGAGCCAAAATTTTAAGTTGAAGATTTTGAACTAGTTTTTTTTTGTTTAGAAAACGCATAAACCATGGAAACCAGTAGAAAATATCAATTTCAATAACAAAAATAAATATTGAAAAACATGTGTGGTTATTTTACACAAAAAATCCTTGTTCAAAAAGTTCAACTCTAAATTTTGACACAGTTGAATAGGTTCTCTTTGGAAATACACTCCTCAATAGTGTGCTTTGAGCCCGCAACTCTGGCACCGAAGAGTGTATACATATCTCTCAGCCACAAAAGAGTGCACTTGATACAGACGTGAATAGTATTATTATCGTAAAAATATGTTTTATGTATAGAGCACCAGCGAACCGATTCTTGTATACCTCTGCAGTTGTGTAAATCATATCTGACATTTTGTTTTATAACAAGTCGAATAAAAAGTCAGTGTGAAAAAGAAACAACTATTATTTTGTCATTACAAATGTTTATTCTGAGCAAAAAAAAAATCTCATGATGTTTATCATTTAAAAAATACATATTTCAGCACTTACTATAAAAAACTCCATTTATAATTTACGTCGTCATCATTATTAACTTCCAACCTCGATAAATGTAGCGGTTTCCGAAGTTTCTTGGCGGTTGAAACTTCAATCCCACTATGGACTGGGCAGTTTTTAGATTGATTAATAAATTTATTTCATAACCATCTCTCTCAATGAATGCATCTCTGAACATGTAGCCCAAACTATTTTTAATTGTTTTTAGTTTAATGTAGCAACTATATTATATTCCGATAGAAGTCATTAGCCTCACGCACCGGCCGATCTATAATTGTTATTTATTATAATATATTGCACATCGATACATTTTCTTTCGAGTAATCGTGGCAAATGATGAAACATTCATGGTAGAGGACTAGTTAGTACTGACTATACTAAGAGAGTCTTTATCACGTAAAAAATATTTACTTTAAAAATAAAGGATTTTTTTAAACATAATTATGCAATCATAGTAATTACAGAATATCCTCGCTGTCTAAAGCATCAATTGATCTTGCTTTGGTTTAGGGAAGGGCTTGTAGGAAGCAACTTGATCATTCTTTTACAGGATAAAATTCTGGAAACAGCTCCATTTTTCGATTATTCAACTTTTTTGCGAACCATGTTTGCTCCCAAAGTGGAGCATATGGATCTAAACAGTGTGAAGATATCCACTCCGAAAGTGGATTATATGGGTCTCCGCAATGTGAAGACGTGGTAACATTGTTTTTTTTATGAGAATTGTTTGACAGAGAGACTAAGCCCAATGGCCATCTAGTCTTGAATTTTAAACTATGAAAAATCCGACAGATGTGGGAATCGAACTTGCATTCCCCGGATTGCAAGGCGCGCACGCTAATTTCTACGCCACCGGGGAGACATTCAGATTTTTAGGAGTTTTTAAGTTCAGAAGTTTTCCATAGACCTTTATTATTGAAACTTTACAGAGGTCACCATCAAAATTTCAGTTTGTTAGTTTCCATACGTTAGCCCCAGAATACAAACACTATTTTTGCGATGCACTAGACATTAATTTATTTACAATAATTAAAATATAAGGTAGATATTATTATTTTCAATCAATCCTAACGCTATAATTGTATGCAGCTGATAGAGCAGTAAATTGTAAAGTAAATAATTACAAGAATATCTTAAGGATATATGTCGGCAATTAGCACTGTCTTTTTCGCAACCATTATATATCAACACATTTTGAAAATAAAGGATGTTACATTGAATAATACACGCTTCGTTTTTTTAATAAATACTTGTTCCAGACTCAAATGAAAAATTCTCCCTCTCACGATCATCATCTCCTATACTGAAAAACTCAATTTGAAAAGAAAATTCCATTATATCATATATTTAAATAAGGGAGATCAATACAGATAGCCATAAGACAGAATAATAAATTTTCCAGTTATAGTAAAGACGTTTTCCAAATTTGAGAAAGCTTAGATCGGTTTAGAGCATCGATTATATGAAAGTTTATATTTCTCATTCCAGACTCCACACCGACTTCTTCAAAGCCTTAATTTTATTGCGTTTGATACAGTTTTTGGATGACTTTAAATATTTCGTAAAAAAAGATCCTGCTAAAGGTTACTGTATCAGTACGCGAAGTTAGTAGTATGAATAAAAGCTAATGCCCACGGACATGCATGGGCCTATTCTGGGTTTATAGCACCGTAGACGATGAAATTTATTAATATCCGAAATCTGTTACTTATCAATAAGTATTCTAATCGATACTGTAGTTGTCAAACTTCGCTTAATTGATATTATGGATATTATTCGAAATTAATTTAAACTTACACCATTAAGTGTTTGTACCGTATAATCATATTAAATTAAATCATGCGATAAGATATTGTTTGCGTTTATAGAAGCGCATTGAGGGAGAGATTGTATTACTTTAATCGAGATATTTCTATTTCTTATACGACTCTCGTTGAAGATCGAGTTGTTTCAACGGATTACATATATATATTTTTTTATTTCTGTTAATAAAATTGACAGAGTAAGTCAACGGCTTAAATATTATTTAGAGTAAATTTTCAAAATTAATAATGGAAAAATACTATAAAATTTCCGTCATAATTGGATGTATATTCATTTTATTACATAAAACACTTCGAAAACATCAATACTTTGATATGAGAAAAACACCCAATCAGACATGTAGACCCAGAAGAAGTAATCGCCGTTTTTTCTAAGCATACAAACAATTTACAAAAATAATATCTTCAAAATGTCTATGTGATTTAAACCTTTTCGGCTTTGAAGTTTAAATATAAGAGTACTTAATTACAAATAAATTTTAGACCATGCCTATTCTAATCATTATTATTATCACAATACCACTTTCACATGTTTGTTCAATAAATGTACGTATGTATTATTGTATTGTATTATCTCGATATATTGTTTTAGATATAAAGAAAAAATACACTAAATATAACCTATTCCAAGGTTTTATAGGCAAAGACTAATATAATAAAAATCCAAACACAAAACGATCAAAATTTCAATTAGCACCCACAAAACGCTCAATAACTTTTAAAGTGGTACGTTTTTTAATAATCTAATAACAAGGAAAGATGTAGTATATACCATGTAAGTATTTAAATTTCATACTACAGTTTTAATTATATAAAATTCACACTAAATGTGAAAATTTGTTTTTTTTTAATTTCAATCGCGTCTTTGTATTGTTTTGTTGGACGTCTTCTGCTTAACTACATCCAATTGTAACTATTTTTCAGTAAAAGTTTTCATAGATGCATTTTTTGCCATATCCACTACCAACGTAAATAAGGATCCACAACGTGAAGACTTCTTGTGATATTTCTTTTGAATTAGTTCTCCAAACATCCAACTTAAATCTTATCAACTTATCAAAATACACTCTGGCCGGCGCTACGATAGATGCGACGGCGGCATAGCGACGGCAGCAGAGTGACGGCAACAGAGATGCAACATAGCTATAAAAAGGAGAGTGAGCAAGTTGTAATGACAACGTGTTGTCACGCTGTCGAACTCGCTCATATAGTCATTTAAGTAATTATAACTTTTTTTCATCTCTGTTGCAGACGCTCTGCTGCCATCGCTCTGCTATCGTAGAACTGGTCTTATGCAGCTGGGGAATTTGGGCCCAATACTTGGCGGAATAGAATATTTATAGTATCTTGTTGATCATCGCCGATGATTTTATACATTTAAAGTAAAACAGCTGGCCTAAAATCGACAGCCAAAATGACATGTGAAAATTTCACATCACTAAAATACAATTTTTTGGAGTTTATGTGACAGACAGACATAGGCATATATTTTTAATTTTTTTATATGGATACTAACTGACAGTTTTAAACTACTTTAGTATTCAAATTCAAAGAACAGTCGAGATGCTTTAGACTATCTCTCTACTAATTGTTTTTCTTTTATTCTCTCCGTGTTAATAAAATCTACGAATAAAATTAACAATGTTTCGGTCCTATGCTTATATACATATGTACCAACAAGATATTTATTTCATTAGATCACATTCCTATTAGCATCGCCTTAATGTGTTTAACTCGATGGTTGCCAGAGACGAGATATCTCGGCAAATGGCGCAGTGCTCGT
>JAGVSQ010015722.1:0-10024 GCA_022683975.1 Rhyacophila evoluta
CGCACGTTGCCGATGCGACACGAAAAAAAATCCAGGACCTTGGGTGGGATGTTTTATTGCATCTTGCTTAGTCATCAGACTTAGCCCCGACTGACTATCACCTGTTTAGCTCTTTGGCTTCGTATACAAGGGGTAAAAATTACGATAACACCGAAGAAGTGAAATCGGGTCTCTTGGAGTTTTTTTGAATCCAAGCCAACAAATTTTTTCGAGAAAAGAAGTTTAGATTTGGAAAATAGATGGCAAAAAGTCATTGATTGTTGTGGAAATTATTTTGTAAAAAAATTGTAATAAATAATTTTAAAAAATAAGTTT
This sequence comes from Rhyacophila evoluta, assembly GCA_022683975.1. Lineage (NCBI taxonomy): Eukaryota > Metazoa > Arthropoda > Insecta > Trichoptera > Rhyacophilidae > Rhyacophila > Rhyacophila evoluta. The sequence goes on from JAGVSQ010015722.1 coordinate 316, forward strand.
GAACTTTACCATGGTAAACGACATTAATTCCGGGACGACCTAATATATACAATAAATTAAGCACCACATTTTGTAATCTAATATTATTTTTATGTAGGAATAAATTTTATTAGATTATTGAGCATTAATTAATATTTTCAGCTTCTTGTTACTAAAAAATACTTTTACGAAGTCGTGTACATTAATTTGTCACATTACATTCTAGAAAATAAACGTTTTTTTTTTATACCATGTTTGCTCCCAACTTGAAGCATATAGATCTACAGTTAGTGAAGATATCCACTCCGAAAGAGGAGTATATGGATCTTCGCAATGTGAAGACGTCTTGACAGATTATTTTTCACGAGAATTCTTTATCAGACAATTATTCAACCCAATGGGCATTAGTCCTGTATTTTCGGATTTTAAAATCCGACAGATGGGGAACCGAACCCGCATCCCCCAGATTGCTAGGCGCGCACGCTACCAACTACACTAACTAGGGACACATAAAATAAACGTTTAATATAGGGGAATTTGGATTTATTTTCTGGCCATGATAGAAATTGGTCTATTAAGTGGCAATACCAGTTTTTACTGTCATCCGCTGTCATTGAGCGCGGTAATGCTCGTTTGTTTTTGTTTATGAAAAATAATTCAAAATGAAAATAGATCCTAATCCAGTGGCGACAAATGTTGAAAAAGAAAAACTTCCGCCGCCAACGGTGTCACAGATTAATTCTGACCGCATAACACAGGTAAATTTAATTTGTAGATAACCTAAAAATACGTTATAAAACGTTTGAAAACTATGTGTATTTGTCGAGTGTCATGTAAATTAATGCTTTTTTACTCACATTCCTTGATGTATTAATAATATTAGACGATTTGCCCAAATGTATTCATTCCGCTTAGTATGTGTTGAAACGATAAAATACTGGCAAATTTTCGGCAGTCGAGCTGGTAAGTGGCGCGCTTAGTAACCTGAGGTGGCAGGTTCAAATCTCACAGCTGAAAGGATATTAAAAAAAAATAGTTAAAGTAACGACAAGCGTCGGAATTTAAGTCACGAAAATTTTCGCAAATACATGATAAAGTTGGCAGCACAATTTATATGTACACTTGCATAGTTTGACATTTCAATGTCAATGCAGCACTTCGTCAAAACAACACTGTAGCCAGTTTTAAACTAAATATTGCCTTCATAAAATACGAGAATTTATGTTTTTGAACAAATTTCATGTTTTGTTTTTGTTTGTATTATCAATAAAATCATTATTTGTTTATGATGGGTACCTGTTTTTGTGTAGGATTAAAAAGTAAAAAATTAAATATTGCATTGTTTTTGAAATACTGCATTTCTGTGTTTATCAGTCTGCAAAATATAAAGTGTTCCATAAATTATCCTTCCTTTACATGAGAGCGCATCATTTTTGGAAACATCAAACTATGCAAGTGTATGTATGAATTGTGCTGCCAACTTAATCATGTATTATATGTGGAAAAATTTCGTGACTAACTTGATTTCCGATATTTGTTGCTTTTACCAAAAACATTCAGAGATGCAATTGAGAAGGTGACAAGAATGCATTGTAAAAAGCTGTTATGAATTTTCAAAGTGTAGTGATCCATAAACATGAATAAATATATGAACGTAAAAAATTGTGATTTGCTGTGCAACTGTTTAAAATCGGGTTATCTAGGGGCTGAGTTCCTGACATTTAGTTGACTATTAATCTATGTTGACTACGTGTAAGTTGGTGTTATTAATTACGACAAATTAAACCGATAAAGAATGATGAAGCTGATAAAAAAATCGTTATTGTTATAAAATTTTAACACAATGTTAAAATAAAACTTTAAAAAATGTCCTCCGACTGGAAATTAGTTTTACAGATGAGCTCATATAAATACTATGCAATAAAACTTTAGTAACAATATTGTGCTGGTGGTTTTTGCGTAATTTATTAATAAATTGTAATTCATAGTAAAAACATTAATTATAATTGATGTTTTCAATAATATAATAATTAAATATTATAAAAGAACATCCACGGATATAAAGCATCACATGCCGAACAGTATTTAAGTATCAAAAGTTTGATACTGCCAACTTGAATTTTTTGACAGCTTAACGTCAGAAACTCAGTCCTCAGATACCCATATTTTGCTGGTGTAATTGGCTTAAAGGTAATGCATAATTATATATTTTTTTAAAACTTTTTAATAATTAATTATTATGAAACAAAGCCGACGAACTGTTGCACGCTGAACTGTATTCAAGACTGCCTTATAATGCAAAGACTTAAATTTGTAGTTGACTAAACGTCAGGAACTCAGCTTCTAGATAATCTGAAATCAAATTAAAAACTCCAGATACACTTATAAATGCATATGTTTTATCAATAATAGAAATTACTTATGCATTTTATTACAGTTGGCCAATCAGTACTGGGCACCAAGCACGCAAGGAAATCATATGCCATACGATGCTCAGGTGGTGGAGGATGTCTATGTTCAAGAAATATGTGGATCTAAGTAAGTAATGAAGAAGTTTTGTATCAAAAATGTTTTGAAAATTTAGGATTTGATCGTGATGTTTCAATGACAACATTTTTATTATCCATTTCCTTAAAAACATTCTTAAACTAAACATTTATTGAAAAATTAATGTTTTGTTACAGTTTTTCCACTAGAAGAATAATGATGCTGGAATTCTCGCAGTATTTAGAAAACTATCTGTGGCCGAATTATTTGACAGACAAAGCATCTCATGCGCACATGATGACAATCGTTGTAATGCTCAATGAAAAGTTCCGGGAGAGAGTTCCTGTCTGGCAGGTTAATTTCAAATTAAAAATTATGTTATTGTGTTAAATATAATTTTATAATTTTGGATAATTGATTGTTCAAATGAATTTATTTCAGGCTTTCCAAAAACTACCAGAGCATTTTGGAGGCTTTTTTGCGCAGCTTTTGAAAGCTTGTTTAGCTGACGAAAAGGAGATGGAGATCCGAGAGCAAACTGCACTTCTCGTCTTGTTTAATCGATGCTGTGGTAGTATGGAAGTCGCTTTGTGTCGAGATCAAGTAAAGAGACTCGTTTCTCTTAGTATGTGGGCAAGTTTGCAGCCTGGTAAGAACTGATATTCAACTTATTCTACTTCTTATGTGAAGATAAACCAACTAAACTGAAATATTATCCTGTCTGGTATACCCGCTAAAAATTAAAATTTTATCAGTCACTTGGTAGAATGTAATAGGAGCAAAAAAAAAACTAGATATTTTAGTATTTCTTATATTGGCTGTGTGCTTTTCAAAATAAAACAAAAATATATGTTTTTAGGTCGCAGAGAACAGGAGTTCCGTAATGTTCCAAAATGGCGCAAATATTGGCGAGCCATCCAGAAAAAAGACAAGCCCGATCAATTAGAGAAACTCGATTGGGAAAGACACTTCCTGCAGCGGCTTATGGTCAAATTCATGAGAATTCTTGAAGGCATTCCACTTACAGATGAGATGGATCTTAACAAAGTGAGGTAAGTGATTAGAAATGACTAATTTTCATGTTGTTCAATCGCACCTGTCATCACGGTTTGATCAGTGAGTGACAGATCCTTGAGAATGAGATGAGAAGTTTGAAGGAATTGGTAATATGATTTTAATGGTTCACAGTAAACACATTTTTTCTTTCAGATATTGTGAGCGATTCCTTGAGCTGATGATAGATTTGGAGGCATCGTTGCCGACTCGCCGTTTCTTCAATGCTGTTGTGGATGATTGCCATCTCGTGGTGAGATGCCAGCTCTCCAATCTACTCAAGAGACCAGAAGGCGGCCTCTTCGGACAGGTAGGAGACCTTTATTATTGTCATGGTGTTTTTTCAGATTTCTGTCACGTAAGACAATTGTGTTGTCGTTCCACTTAACTAGTTTGGTTGGTCAGTATCCCGTTTACTTGACTAAACAGCAGGTTAGCTTAAGACTCAAACACGTTGTCAGGCCATGTCTAACATTGCATTTTCACTGTAGTAGTGATGGGCAACCGCTCAGTCCAGGGCCGTGTCGTGTTATGAAGCAGAGATGCAGTTGCATCAGGCGGCATCACATAAGGGGCGGCAAAAGTAGCAAAATCTTTTTTGAATTATGTAATCTACTACATCCAAAAAGTATAAATTACGACCAGAAAATCTGGATGAATGTACGAAAGTAGAAATTTCAAGGACGGGAGAGAACTAAAATAAATACTAGAAACCAGACTCTTTGGGAGGAAGTGAAAAATATTTTCAGCACGCAAGAGGGGCAGCATTTTTAAAGACATGCACCATACTGAGAAAATCTAGAACACGGCCCTGGCTTGGTCCATTATTTTATTTCCTTATTATGAACAAATTCATGCCATCGTACAAGGCGGCATTTAGTTTTGATTGACTATAGCCATGAAAACCAAATATTCTATAGAAAGTTGAAGCCACTTAAATCTGAATAGCGAGTTCACTTTGCCAAGTGGTTTTTTTAGTTAATCCATTCGTAGGTATCCAATGTTCTGGATCTTTTTAATTGTTGGTTTGAGTACAATTTTGAACGGGACATGTATCGTTTCACATAGATATTGGTTTTCTTCACATGGACTTAATATATTTTAAACAGTAAAGAATTTCAAATAATAGAGTAATCATAGCAAAAATTTCCTGGATTTAACTGTAACTTGCTATGGATAGTCTTGCGACAAATAAAAGAGATCTGTAAAGAGTATATAAACTTTATTGATAATTAATTAATAAATCAGTTTATTGTTTGATATTCACTAATAAATAGCAGTGATAATACACAATAAAAAATCTATATGTATCATTGAAATTATGGACGAACTTAGATTACAAAAATCTGTTTAATTATATTAGCAGCCTGACAAAATATATTGAATAGTAGTATAAATATTGATAAACATGTAGATTCTAAAAATAATTAGTATTTGAAAGAATACAGTCTGGTAATATTAAAATATTTATGTATCTACCAATTACTTTTTTTACTTATCATGTTAATTGTTTTTAGCAGCATAACTTTATGTTGGTTGAATGGAGAGTTGGCCGATCATCACGAATTAATTTCTATGTTGCACAATTTGGTATGCAAATATATAATTTTAATGAGATTATTTAACATTTAAGCTGTCCTGAATTTCTCACTTTCCATGGTAATACAGAAAACTTGTATTCATAATACTGCGTGTATATAAATTTGTTTTGAAACATGATATTGATCGTTGGCTTTGATAAAAAAATCTAATTGTTCACACATTTTATCAAATACTGGAGATACGTCATCTGAGAGATTGATACTAACTACCTGACAGGCCTTTAAATATTTTAATTTTACCAGATGTAATGACAGCATTTAGGGAATTAATTAAGGTTTGAACATTTAATAACATGGCTATTCTTAAAGTTAAAATCATAAAAAATGTCTTTCTAAATATATAAGTCACACATTATTATAGTGAAATTATCCATTTAAAACAGTATATAATAGTATTCTTTTTTAAGTACTGGCTAGGAATGATATAAATTATTAGTTTTGTCACGGCAGTATAGTACAAATTTTTTATTTAATTTGAATAGAAATGAGGGTTGTAATACAAGAAATAATGGGAACGTAGTCAATTCCATGTCAGTTGAATAAAAAAATTTAGAATTATTTTTGTTTACAATTCATATTACAAATGGACATTTTACTGTTTTAAACAATAAGGAATGTAAACGGCAACATTGTGTTCCATGACGACTGTAACATGGTCAACGATTTCAGATACTGTTGTTTTGAAATTTTCACATTTCAAATCAAATATGAAACCAGTTTCTTCAAACTTTCAAACATACAAATTCATTGCATGAGGGGCAGGTTTCTGCCCAAGACTCTGAGTATTACAAGCATAGTTGAAGCTGTATAGTTAAGAAAGCGTCAATTGATTTTACAAAATAAACAAATAAATCCTGGTTTTAAAATTTCATTCTTCACCTGACACATCTTGTATATTTAACCAGCATGAAATTTATTTATGGCATGTTGTTTTTGGACGTTTGATTTTTCATATCACAGAGGTTTTCGCAAATGAGACTATCCATTTCATTTCAAGATCTATATTCACACATGAGTGATAAATTTGATGCAATACACAATTTTAATATTAAATGTTGTCAGTATAGATTTATACACTGTAAGAGCGTTTAGAATATCAGTCAGATTTTTGATAATATCATATTATTAACATAGCAGTTGGCGGACGAAACAACAAATTATTATATATATTTTTTCTAAATTATTTATAGTAATACATTGGTAAAAATTAATGCAAGTTTGCATCAATCTTAGATAAATAATACAAACGTATTGTTATAGTTATAATCGGAATGAAATTTTGGCATTAAAACATACAATAAGAAACATATGAACATTAAAATAACATTTTTTTAATGATGAGTAAATGGTTTAGTCTATTAATACGAAATTATTAAATTTCAATCCTTGATTTGTCATATTTTAAAATATGTGTGCTTTCTTAGTGTGAGGCTATAAACTATTACTATTGATTGAAACAAAATAGTTATTTAGATAATAGAAAATATTGTGAAATCAAAATAAATATAATAATAGAATGAGTGTAAGAAATTTAAGTCATTTCTTCAGTGTTATTTATATTAAATTTCAAAAATATAAAATAAAAATACACCATTTAAAATACGTACAAAAATGGATTATAATAAGGCTTAAACAGTCACCAATTACAGGTTCAATTCTATTATAAAATCAGTACACGTATAAGCTCTACTGGCAATAAAATGTCCGCAAAACGATCTTGACTCTTGTCTAAGTTTCAATAGTGTTTTTATTGCGATACAACATTTTGGCAATACTCAGACAAATATTTATAATTCAGTAAACTTCAACTATGTAAGGCTGGAATATCTAAATATTAACTACATTTAACATGCATATGTATAACAGGATAACATTTAATATTACTTAATATTAGAAAGGCGAGTGGTTACACTGTGGAAAGGCAGGAATTTTTATGAGTTACAAATCGGTTCATATCATTGATATGCATAAATTACATATTTCATTTATACAGATCTAAATAAAACTTGACGGAAATAGAAGTAATTTTTTCTGATCACAATGTTTTAACAATTTGCCTAAATTAAAAGACTACCCAAAAATGTGCAGTTAATGCGTTATCTAATAATTGGTTTTATTGTTATTTTAAACAGCGCCCAACAGCCTCTATAGCTGACAATTTTCCCATTATTACATATAACGACATGGATATGTGTGATCTTTCATAGAACTTCCAGATAGAATAGTGTGGGATTATAAGATTGCGACTTTAATGACTCAATTGAAAAAAAGGAAGATCGTTATCTCTAAGTTATTGCTTATATATAATTCTATAAGCAAGATTTATTTCTTTCAATTAATCCCATTTATAAGGGTCCCGCGTGAAATACCAAAAGAGCTAAGAAAATTTGAAACAATAACATTACTACAATATTTAGGTAGACGATTTAGTGCGGATTGAGTATGCTTACAATGAAATCATTCATACTGATTACAACTGGGAACCTTTTTATTACAAGTAGCCGCCAAAATTTAATTGCAGCTTATTTTTCTAATGTTCGATAATGATTAAATGAAATAATTAATATTTTCGACTGATGGTGCTTGATGGAAATTGATTTTAAATTCTGAATTATTATAAAACTGGTAAACTTCCATATGTTGACAAATTTTTCTAATGGGATGGTGGTCCTGACACTGTCTATAAAATCCAATTTGATTTGTGATAAAAAGATCACTTACAACTTTGTTATTCTGTTTGTGACATTGAAATCTGTAAAAATACCGTAATATTACTTATAAGGCACGCAATTTTTTTTTTTTGTCAAGTTGAAATGCTGATAGCTCTGAAGTCAATTCAATCAATAATACAAAATTTATTATAAAAGGCATCAGTGATTGCTTTAATCTCATTGCAGAGTTAGTAAATTGTGAAGATCTTTAAACTTATAAATACTTTAGGAAGGAATATGAATACATTTTTTTACAAACTAAATTTTGGCTGAAGCAATATTCAAACAAGGTCTGCGTGTTGCATAGAACTCTATTCTATCCAAAGCTTGTATATGCATATTTTATTGCTTCCAACATTGCTTCGGTCAAAGTTTCAAATGGTTCGGAAGGTATTAGACATACAAATACATTTTCTTAATATTAACAATAACTATACAAAAAAGAATTAATTTAATAAATTACTAATGCAATAATGTCATTATTAATAGCTGTCAGTTATCTTATTGCTTACAAATAAATAATAATGTAACCGCAATTGCACCACTATCATAAATTCAATTTTATTGAATTATTAAGTTTTATGAATTTGGCTCCGATTACAAAATTTTATTTTTAAAATTAATTTTCTAAATAAAAATAATGCTTGATTAAGCCCATTATATACACTGAAAATGTCAGTTAATTTTTATACCCTCTCATAAAATACCCGAACATTTAATTGTTTAATTTATATTAGTCTTTTTTTTCTTCTTGATTCCAATTTCCTCTACAAAATATAATATACTTTGATTTTGATTGGCATCTAGCTAATTGTTGCTGTTGTACTCACTCGGTTAGGATATTTGATGGAACTCTTTCAATGCAATGCTAGCAACTAACAGAATCTATCTATTAGTTTGGGTATTGTTACATTGTTCAACACGGAGTTAATTTTAATTCCGTAAACTCCACTTTATAGTGAGTTCCAAAGATTTGACATATTATTTTTCTTCTGTTGATTCACTTTGTTACGGGTTAGGCACCATGATTTGTAATCATTAACTGGCATTACCATCTGTATATATAATGGGTCTCAAATACATTTGTCATTTCTTTATACCCTACAGATTTTAAAACATTATTAAAATTAGTGTCACAATGAATAGATTTAGCTTTAGTAAAAAATAAATGAATGTCAAAACTGAGTAAAAAAAATATGATATTGGAATGGTAAATATTTCTTATTCACCATTGTCCTTGCTTTCTCAGTTACTAGAGCATATGGACACCAAACAGCGCTTAGTATATTAAATGCATTTTTTTTTTCATGATATTAATTGGATTTTAAAATGTGGTGAACTATAAAAAATGGATACATTAAAATTTGTACTGTTTAAATAATATTAAAAACTTGATATGATAGTAAAAATTGTTATACCCTTTGAACCAATATTAATAATCGCATGTCAAAAGATAACTTTCTGACAATATTTAGAAAATATTATTCATTGTTAGAAAGATTTATTTCTTAAACTCTACTGTCTTAAAGAAACAGGACATGAGTGTGATGAAAGAGTCATAAGTGATCTGATATAATATAACACCGTCCAGCCTCTGTAATAAACAAATAAATTAACCAGTCGATTCCAGTTTACAAAATTGCTGACAAGTCGGTCAAAAGACATATCTCATTTAATGCTGTTTATATAGTGTTACTATCTTCATATCTCATTTAAATAGTCTATTTACTTGACAAGGAGTCACCGACTAATGCCATGTTTACATGAGCTTAGTACTTGTCATCAAAACTTGTCACGCTCGCTTGTCACTTGCACTTGCATCAACGTGTAAACAAGCATATCAGTGCTTAGTATTAGTAAGTCTGGCAAGCGCCAGTG
>JAGVSQ010015723.1:0-10024 GCA_022683975.1 Rhyacophila evoluta
TTCGAACCCGCATTCCCCGGATCGTTAGACGCGCACGCTACCAACTACGCTACCGCTACCTATTTACCCTATCTGATATTAATTTCCTTTTTTCTTGTCGCTTTTGCCCTTCCTTTTTTTTTATTGAAAATATCTCAGGCTTTCCTTGTTTAAAATTTAAATACTGTACTAAATTTATGTACAAATTTGTCGTTTACCGCTTAGATCCTTATACTTAAGCATGTATTAAGTTGTTAATTGTATGATTATCGAAAACAAACTATTTTGAATAAACTGAGGGTTACGTGCATTTTCCTTTCCATAGTCGCACATTATCATTTTCGTTTTAGAAGTGGAGCATGTTATTGAATGACACTCCGTAAAATTAAACATAATATTGAATTACACACAAAATTAAATAATATATCATACTGTCTAAAATATATCATTTTGAATCTGAATTTACTAAATTTTATCATTTGATCACAATAAAAATCTCAAATTAAGAATTCCTTAGAAACATATATGTATATATATCGTCTTGAATATGTACATTTTTTTAGATTGCTGTGACAATAAAAAGTTGAACAAAAAAATATGGATTTTTTCTATTTTACGTTCTATTACAATTTACAATACGTCCTTTGACAATCCAAATTCGTAATTTATAATTCAAAACAGTTCACAGTGAGGTTACAAATGTACAGTATACTCTAATGTACTAATGTTACTACACCGAAGGGAATAACTTAAAGACATTTGACGATACTTAAACTTTCAATAAATACTTGATCGGTACTAATAAGATAAATTATTTTTTCATTTGATTAAAGAAATGATATCAAAAGTTTCCAAAGATGACAACGAAGGAAACCTAATGGTCTCAATTATTGAAATTACTCCAAAAGTCACGTTAAGTGCTTGCATAAAACATAATCATCAAAAATAGCCCACCGTTCAACTTATTTAAAAACTTTTCGACTCAATTTTCTCTTTTAAAAAGCTCTCTCTCAAACTGGGGATGAGGGGGCTTTTTCTAAGGTTCCACCGCTTCCGGGCGACAGTCGTGTAATAAATATGATAAATTTTGGCTTGCCAACCCTAAAGTAGTCTGATGCTGGTGACTAATTTTCACGACACTACAGAGCAGGGTTGGCATAAACATGGCAGAAATAATATTTAAAAAAAAATTTATATTTTACCAGCAATTAAGTTTATATTGTAAAAAACATTTTTCAAAATCTTTTTTTGCCAGTACCAATTTTTATAACGACAAACACTGCTATATTGAAAAGAATCATAATAATAAGATAAAAGGCAGTTACATTGTTAAAAATTAACATTATTATATACATTATACCATGTTCGCTCCCAAAGTGGAGCATATGGATCTACACAGAGTGAATATATTTACTCCGAAAGTGGACTATATGGATCTCCGTAATATGAAGACGCCTTGTCAGATTATTTTTCACGAGAATTATTTGTCAGACACTTGCTTTTCTCTCCACCACCCGCCACGTCTCCACACCCGTTATGCGAGCGTATACCGTGGCGTAAAGAACGTGAGGCGCTCTTCATAAGTGCCAGAAGTTCCCAGGAGCAGCTTCCCAAGACTTTGGTTGGTTTGCACTAGAGTGTGCGTTATTTGTCAAACAATTGTTCAATGGGGAATCAAACTCGTACTAGCCGGATTGCTAGACACGTACGGTACCAACTACGCTAACCGTGGAGACTAATTATTTTACTTTTTTATTTTTTATTTATTACATTAGTTTATTTTTTTTAAATCCTACTTCTAATTTAACCAATTGTTCTTTTACTTACTAATTAAAACATTTTTGAAGTACAACCACTCATATGATTACATACGCATGGTAACGAATAAAGCTCAGTTCTTCATTTTAAACATTTCATAGATGAAAATGAACATTTTATTGGCTGTTTATTTTTAAAAGTACTCATAGTTCTACACAAAGGAGTAAATATTTCCTTTTGGCTTTTTTTGTATAAAATGGAATGGAAAATTCCAAACATATCTATATATACAAAATAATTTAACTTGTATTTTTATAACTTAAGCCTTTAATAAGCCTTTTTCTCTTTGTGTATCACAATATTAAACAGCCTAAAAAAATATTTAACTATCAAAGTCATCGGAAAATAATGTTTCATACAAATTTATTTCCGAGAATCATCTCGTCTATAAATATTAGAGATACACTTTCTTCGATAGAAAACCTTCTACTTTGTTCAACACGCATGCCAACAAATTACTCCTGAAAAACTAAATATATAAAAGCGATTTTAATAAGCACAAAACCTTAAACATCTGAGCTTTTGTTTTGATTTAAAATTTGTGTAAAACCTTACTTATATTTATTAATTAATTCTTAGTAGAATATATAGATGAAAGATTTTTTAAATTGAAAATATTTTTAGCTTTTAAATTTGTAAATATTTAAATAAATATTTTATTTACAGATTTCAGTAGATTAGACAAAGAAAAATTTCTTTTTCTATATTTTCTTTAGCGTCATATGAAATAAAATTATTTTTACAATGAAATACTGCTTAATATCAACGTTTATTGGAAAGTATTTAATCAGACGACCTGGATTTTCAATGAATTAAACAATTTTCTAACATCTAATTCTTTACGAAAAATATATTGTTCTGAAAAACCTTCACGTTATGGCGATGGTTAAAAACGTAATTCAATATCGATTATAGAACGGAAAAAGGACATAACCCACACAGAACAATTTACACATAAAACACAAAAAATAATTTTGATTCGAAGTCAAAATATGAAATATTATAGTTAAAAATTTTACGTACATCAATATTGAAGCTAGTATTTTATTTACCCAATCTTTTACTAATTTTATTTAAGCAACATCAATAAAATTGTCGTGAAAAAAGTGCTTTTGCCTGGTTATAAATTTTACAGGCCTTTTTTTAAATTTAAAGCTTAATTCAAATACTTATTTGGCAAATAGTTGTAGAAACAAATAAAACATTGTATAAGTAAAACTAATCTTATTCTAAAATATCACACAACATAATCCATCATAACTCACTTTCACTCAAAATTGAGGCAATTTCGTTAAACATAATATAATTTAAATTATTATTGTTAAAGCCGCTAATATGCCATTTGTAAAAGTTATGTGAAATTGGTAAAAATATCTCCATTTCAAGAACAATTTCTGAGATTAAGACTGTATACAACATATCACACAGTCGTTGTATAAAAAAAAGCTCATTTGATCAAATCAGAGTTATGTCCTTTTTCGTTTTTACATTCGATATATTTTTATTACCCACTTTACAATTTATTTATCATATTGTATACTCATGTAATTTATATTTTCTTATATTATGTACTAAAATACTCTATATAATTTGTAATACATTATATAATTTGAGCAAATACTAAGTTTAGTACTTCCTTGTCAAAAGCTTAGTCAATTCACATGTTCCTATTTCTTCAGTTAAATATTATTTAAATAAATATTATTTGTCCTTATTTCAGTGTGTTTGCACAAAGAAATCAATATGTGAAAATACTGTTGACTGTACATATATACAATTCCCAGGCTGTCCTTGAAGGCGCAAATATTTCTTGTAGTGAGAAACATACGTTTATCATTGTCTTCTTTCATTCTTTGATACATCGTTTAATTAAATAATTTCGACTTTAAATTAATTTAATTAACATATTATAAATGTTTTGAATGTAGTGTTGATAATAAAGTGTCTTGGAAAACAAAATTCAAGGTAAAACAATTATTTAAATAACATAACGTAGTAAGTATTGTGTCAGAATCGGTGACAGAGTCATAAAATGGTTCGATGTCTTCAATGGAGTCAGACAAGGATATGTTCTTGCTCCATTCTTTTTTATCGTACACTTCAATTTTCTTATACGATAGTCAATACCACTAGACTCAGATTTAGCTGTTCTTCTAACGGCAAAATTACGTGAGCTCAAATATGAAGGTTTGTTGTCATATTGGAAAACTCCGTCGGGGCTATTCAGAAAATAATCGTCAGGCTACACACAAATTTGTCCCGCATTGGTTTAAAAATCAATACGAAAAAGACGAAGAGTATGCGCAACCATGTATGTTTAGACCCTGATTATCTTTTGATGAACGATGGACAGAACATCGAAAGTGTCGACAGTTTTAGATACCTAAGGGTACACATAACGGGAGATGACTGTACCTGTAAGGTAAAAAACAAATGCCGCTCGTTCAATGCATGCATTCTGTCAATGCTGCTCTACGGTTGCAAAACATGGATCCCAATGAAGGCTGAAAGCAATCACATATTTAGCTTTGAGAGCTATCTACGGTGAATTCTGAGCAAGTCTGGTATGACTTCGTTCGTCACCAGAAGATAATAAAACCCAGCATACAGCCACTGATTACTGGTAAAGTGAAGAATCAAAGCTTTGTCATTTATTGTGCATGTCTCAAAAGAGTCTTAGCCCAATCTGCCTTTTCTTCAAGCCAGGCGGTTTTCAACGTTTTTAAAGGCAGATAAATATTATTTACAGAATGTATTCGGTAGAGTTTTGGGTTGCAGGTATAAACTGAAAAGGCGACAAGGATTTTCGAAAGCGGCTTGTGCTATCCTTGGCGTCTTATCTATTCTTTACAAACAATGTCACACGACTGTATCCCCAGAATCCACCGCAGGCATCTATTCCGAAAGCTCTAAATAAAGTTGTTTCGTGATGTACATTTAATATATACGACGATTTTTTTTATAATTTATTTTTAATAATAATTGATTTGACTCCACAGTAGCCGAAAGCTTAAAGTCCGAGCTTTAGAGTCAAATTCAAAAATGTCAGACATTAACTGATCAACAATTTATATAAATGATAGCAAAACTATCAAGACATATTTACACGTTTCAAAGATTCATATATGTATTCCACAGTCTAAGCGGACATCTTTACACTAACACTTACTTTACACCATACGGACCACTTTCAGAATGTGACAAATTTAAAAAAAAATTATATATATATTATATCATGAGGGTGTTGTTAGAATGTTGATGTGGTCCAAGGAAATACTCTCACATAATTTTCAATGTTATGATTTATTGAAGTTGAAATATCCGAAGGTTATTACAGTTGTATTACAAGTACAATGTTTTATGTTCGCGAAGAAAGACACGTATCATAGCGGATGGAAACAAACGGCGCGATGCTTGCTAGTTGAGTTGTTGATTCTAAGTGAGAAGAATGAGAAAGAGCTCTTTTTTACCCTACCAAGAGAGAAAAAGCTCGGCCGTGCGTCGCTTTTTAATGGTTATTAAAAGATTAGTAATATTGCGTATGCTGCGCTTTCATTGGTTTATAATAATGTTTATTTATTGTTTAGACCGTTCGTGACACTCGATATTGATGATTAAGTAAATTCCCACTGGATCTATATAATATGGCTAAGATGCAATTTATATAACCGGCTGAATGTATTTAATTTATATACGCCATAATATTATTTAAAATTTAAATAAATGTTCAACCCTGTCTGTTCATAATTCGCTTTTCGACCGGCTTAAGAGCGAAATAAAATTTTCCAAACGAGTCCAGGGAGCGTTAAAAGAAAAACGGGGAACCACCGCCTATAAGGGAACGCTTAATTTATAGCGTCGCGGGAGATTAAAACTTGCTTTATGTCATCATCCCAGATTAACTCTCCCTATACTCAAATAAATCTACACAATTGTAATCGGGGATTTCCCATTGGAAAATATTACTCCGAATGTATAGTATATTATACTGTGAATATCATACTGTTTTTATAACATAGTACACCACACTGTGGAAAATAAAAAAGATGTAACCCTCAATTTTTCAAAATATTTTTTCGATAATCACAATGCATACAACTTAATACACGATATTTTAAAAGGATATAAACTGAAAATGCTGAATTAGTGTCTAAATTGAGCTTTTAGTTGGGAAAAAGGAAGGCCTATAAATTTTGCGACCAGGAAAAAGGGCTTCAGCCTTATCAATTTTCTTGTTTTTTATAAAATAACTTATTATCATATTGAATAACTAAAAATGTCTCTCCGGCACCGTAGTTGGTAGCGTGCACGCCTAGCAATCCGAGGAATGCGAGTTTGATTCCCCATATGTCAGATTTTAATAATCCAAAAATGTAGAACTGGATACCTATCGGGTTGAGCAACTGTCTGACAAACAATTCTCATAAAAACATAATCCGTCGAGACGTCTTCACATTGTGTTTTTCATACCATATGGGAACGGACATGGTATAAAAAAATACGAGACTTAGTTTTCATGCCTTTTAAGGTTTTGTCTATATTATAAATGTTTTTTGGGCCGCCTGTAAAATTTGTTCTGTATTGGTTACGATCTTTTTTGTTTATACGGTCGGTATGTATATAATATAGACAAATACGGTATGTATAATATCGTCACCATTTTTACATAAAAGGTATGTTCATTTTAACGGAAATGATACGGTTTATTTGATTTATGCAACCTTTAAAATACTGCTACCTGTTGATGTAAATTGACAGCTTTTTAATACTTGTGCTTTTATTCGTCATTAATATCTCTTATAATATACAAGTGAGTAATTTAAATCAGTAATTTGGTAAAAATTGTCATAAAATGTATATGATTTGGGAAGATATTAAGTGATTTACGGGTTCTTAAAACTTCTAGTAACGCCACGTAGTTTTCTAATTTTATCTCAACTTTAAATATCAACAAATATACAATACAACATCCTAAGATAACTTTATTTATTATGCGTATTATATTACAGAACATCAATTAAAAAACGTATTGTTCTCGGATTTCAATCATTAATGATTATATACCGTGTCCATTGTTATATTAATAAGATAATCGAATACAAAGTAGAGATGAAGCCTCTTGAGTGTAAGAGAGCATAACAATGAGGAAACAAACGCCTTAATAATTACAAAACAATATCATGTTTTTGGTTGTCATATATTTAGACATTACATTCTTACAGCGATCTCAATTTCATAGCCATATTTTTAAATTATTAAAATTTAAATATAATGAAATTAAAACATCATTCTACTAAGTTATTTCAAATTTTAATTTTAACTGGAATATTAAAACCAACACATAATTTCTTACGACCAGCATTAAGGCTTTATACCTCAAGTTAAGACACTTCTTTGAAGTATAAACATTTTTGTATTATTAGATCATCAGGTATGCTTGCATTGTGAGAAAAATTTTAATATTTATTGTAATTTTTGTGTTGAACTTATTTTAATGAATTCATATGAATTCATATGTCTAGCAGGTAGCATAGTTAAGGAAATGCGGGCTTGATTCCTCAACTGTGAGATTTTAGAAATTGTAGTAATTGTCTGACAAACAATTCTCGTGAAAAATAATCTATCAAGTCGTCTCCACATTGCGAAGATCCATATATTCGTATTTGCATTAGCAACCCCGGTAGCGTAACTGGTAGCGTGCGTGCCTTGTAATCTGGGGAATGCGTATTTGATTTCTCATCTGTCAGATTTAAAAAATCTAAAAATACAGGAATGGATGCCTACTGGGTTGCGCATTTGTCCGACAAACAATTCTCGTAAAAATAATCTGTCAAGATGTTTTTACATTGCGGAGATTCATATACTCCTGTTTCTGAGTGGATATAATCACAGAGCGAGCATACCTACAAATACGGTTCAATTCTTTATCAATCGGATTTTTTAAAAATTCAAAAATACAAGGCTGGATGCCCATTGAGTTGAGCAATTGTTTGACAAATAATTCTCGTAAAAAATAATCTGTCAAGGCGTCACTTTGTAGATATTTATATACTCCACTTTCGGATTGAATATCTTCACTCTGTGTCGATCCATATGCTCCAATTTTGGTAGCAAACATGGTATGTTGCCAACGTTTTGCGATTGCAAAACTGCCTCTTCTGTTTCCCGTGTTTTCAATTGCTTAAACAAATTATTTCTTATCCCTGATAATAGTTAGCAACAGTATTTGTTGTACTTATATTTCCTTAATTTAATTATTATAAAATTAAGAAAGTATAATGAAATTAAACTCAATTCAGTTTCTCATTACGCAAAAACTATTTTAAGGCCGTCGGGTATATAATATATAATACATTGAATGTCTTACACAGCTACAAGGTAAATGAAATGATCGTTTTAACGTCCGAATTCTGTTTGCCTCTGTAAATTGAATTGCGAATTTGAAAAGGACTTGAAGATTTGTGTGAGAGAAGGGGTAAGGAGTGTAAAGAAATAGCCAGAATCCACCTTTTAGAGGAAATTTCAAGAAATGGGTAAAATTGCATTTTATAGTGAGAGAAAACAACATTGCTTCAAAGGTAAGAACTTGTCAAAGCCACCTTTTCTATTAAGGTTTATTTAATTTGTAAGTAACAAAACGATTGTAAAATATATACTCATAGAAGTGTGTGACGTTTTTAATCTCTCCAATGTAAATGAAAATACTGTCACAGCTGTTATTGTTTATTTTATATTTAAGAAAATGTAATATGGCATTTATTTATTTTAACAGCTTAACGACCGTGAACTCATATACGAATCGTTGTGGCACATTGTTTATTAGAGGCTGTGGACTCATATGTGTGTATTCATCGTACTTTTTTTCTATGAAAAATAATTTGGTTACGATTTAGTTCAACTTCGAACATTGATGAGAAATGCTAAAGTATTATTTCAATTTTTTGCGTATTTTTTTGTGAATTTTGCCGGCCATTTATAAGATACGTGTAGAAAATTTAGAACAAAACTTTTAATTCATTATCATCTACGCGGATAGTATGATGTATTTTTCATAACGTTTTTTGATAATTGTGTAAATATATTCATAATGATTCATTCTTAATGCTAGTTGTACCCGGCCACGCGTTGCTGTGGCTCAGTCTGGTTAAATGAAAAAGAAAGAATCAGCTACCTGTACTCAACTACGTCATGGTGTAGGTCAGTCTGGTTAAAAATAATGGCGGTATTTTTCAAAAAAAGCATGTTTTTACCAATTACATATGTGAGATCTATATAATAATAGGTACATATAAACACGCGCTTGCTTAAATGCAACGTTTTGTTGAAATTTCAAAGTAGTCGGTGATAAGCTTTCGGGGATTCAAGATTTTGAACAAATGAACATTTACATTTTTATGTATATACTCGTAGTAGTTGGGCCTTTTAATCCTTAGTATAATATTTTATTGGGAATATATTTTTAAAAATTCTGCTATTTGTATTAAATATATTTTTAAAAATATAAAGTTATCTTACAATTTAAAATTATCAAAAAGATCCAAAGCTTCGAGTTAAAAGCATCATTTTTTTCAAAGTGTACATATTTTATGTTGCTGATAAAATCTCTCCCGGTTAAACGAGAGTCTATTACAACATTATAGACCACAATTATTTAAATTTCTTTGATCCGCTTTCTTTATTAAAGAACACGTGTAGGTATTTAAAATATACTTTCTCCGTTTCATTTTATGAAAGTTATATTATATTTTTAGTTGAAACTCAACATTCGCTCAAATGGGAGATTATTTAACCCTAACTTTTAAAGTATTGCGTGCGTGGCGTTTTCTTGATATTTCGGGCAATCAACCAGTGGCGTACTATATCAATGTTTATTTCACTGATAATCCAATAAAATTATTGTAAAAATAACATTGTTTAATTTATCATTTGTCAGGCATAATGCTAGTTGTATGTGTAATATCACTATATAAAAATAATACAGTTGATATTATATCGTTTTACATGCTTATTGTAAAATATACATAAGCTTCTTCAGTTTCAAATATTTACAGCTAAAATTTATTTTATTTTATTTCATCCTCAGTAATAAGTGAGTGAGTGATATAGTTTTGACGTTTAGAATCTTTTATTAAAATAAATCAATTAATTAAATAGATAAAGTTTAATCATAAAGTGAATTCTGAATTATTTAAAACTGGTAAACTTCCATATGTGAGATCACTGTTAG
>JAGVSQ010015724.1:0-10022 GCA_022683975.1 Rhyacophila evoluta
TCGGCATCTTCAGGCTAGATTATATGTGGGCAGTGAGCGAACATATAACATACTACACATCTGGAAGTGTACCAGTTTTAAATATTTTAGAATTGACAATCTATAAGCTTATTTTTATTTAATAACATCATACGTGTGTTATTAAATATATTAAATAATTATAAAATATAAAAATGAATGATTGAAAAGCAAATGAGGAAAAAAGAGTCACAAGTAATTTTAATATACCATAGCGTTTTAATAAATTAATGCTATCATGCTTTTGAAACTTTAACTTTAAATTTAATATAAATACAAATCGTAATTATTTGCCCATTAGTCATACGTATTTATTACGGAGGGATAGCGAATTTTTGAATTACAAATATGTATACATAATGAAAGAACACTTTTATTAAACAGGCTTTATTAATTTATACTATAATTATACGTCAATCGCTAAAAATTTTCACGAATCTTTATAATATTATGTATGTAAAAATTATTATCCGAAATTTCATTTTATTTAACCATGCTTGCAACGGAAGTGGAATATATATATCTACACAATGTGAAGACGCACGCTCCGAAAGTGGAGTTTATATATCTACGCAATGTGAAGACATGTTTAGACAGATTATTTTTCACGTTGTCAGATACTTGCTCAATACATAGATCATGCATATTTGTATCTTTTTTTTAATCCGGCAGATCCGGAAATTCTCCAGATTACTAAGCGCACACGCTAACGTTAAAATAAAATTATTTAAATTATTTATAAAAACGTTTAATTCATTGCCTGTATATTTTACATAAATAATAAAAAAAAGAGAGAAATATTTATAGCCAGATTATCTAAGTTTTTAATTTATTCCAAAATAACATGTAAGATTAATGTTCTTTAATTTTTTATTAAGTGAATTATGAAACTTGTGTAACAGTTATACAATGAAAATCTTTTTTAATTAAATGTGGATACTTTTTCAATTATCATTATGCTACAAAAAGTGTTGTAAAAATGTTTAAAACAACGATTTTAACGATATTTTTGAAAACTTAGTGCCCATCAGATCATTGAGCGAAAAATTTATGTCTCAAAAATGACGTAAAAATTTGTTTGGGGCTGGGATGAGGTAAGTAAAAATAGTTGTTTAAGATAGGGCCCTTGAACTACATAAGTTTATGAACTCTTATTATTACAATTTTATATCAATTATTTGCTACATTTTTTCATTCAACCATTGGATAACACAACATTCAATATCTTAAAGAATCGAACGCAATTCCGCTAAGTAATTTTTTTTTACTCACTTTTATTTTGTAAATATAACAAATATGAGTGAAAAATTATAACACTGAAACTAAAGGAAATTGTCAAATAATAATAACTCAGATTCTTACTATTGTTTATTATATAAAAATAATATACTTTTATTAGATTCTTGTGAGATGAAATGTGGTAATGATTCATTTTTGAAAATATTTAATGTGGATATATAACTTCAACTAATTTAAACTAGCTAATTATAGTTGTTGACATTAATCTATTACAAGACAGTTTTATTCTCAAAATTCTTTTTTAATACGCCATAGAGCCAACGTTTACTACGTGAATTAGATGATATCTAATGATATGAAAACTTTTCGCTCATACTTAATATTAATGAGTGAAAAATTTGCGTATTTTTAATTATTCCCCAGAGCCCTATGCCGGAAGTCTCTAAATAAATTCCTTTGAACTTTTGAGAGCTTTTTTGTTTCTTTTGTGGAGTTGTGGTTGTAAAGATTTTTTGTTTATTAAAGAAAAAATAATCAATGGAAGATAAAAAGAAATTTTACTACATCAGCAAATTCCGCATTAGCACTTCGTATATTTTGGATATAAAATGAAAGGGGAGAAAACGAACGGGAGAGCAGAAATGCAAGGAAATGAAAAAATAACTCAATCTAATTCCCCAAATTTTTATACGAGGACAATGTTTATGTTCATCGTTGTCGCTTTAAAACAATAAGCATTCTCAACTTGCCCTTATTTAGCCCGTTTTATAATAAAATTAGGGATGAAATACAATTCATTATTTTGGCTTTTAACCTTTTCTGTCTTACGGGGTGAGTTTTCACTCGATTGTTTCATTTAGTATATTTTTCGTAAATTGTATCTACAGCCTACAACAGATGTAAATACAAAATACAACATTATTCAAAATAATAAACTCACAATTTTCTCTTTAGCACTTATTATATAGAAACATAATTGCAAATATCAATGATTTACACTACATAAATAATTATATAATACATTCAAAGATTCTTCCACCGTGTCCGCTACCAAAATAGAGCATATGGAATATGAGCATATGGGAGCATACCGAGTGAAAATTTCCGCTTCGAAAATGGAGTACATATATAAATCTCCACAATGATAATTGGCTGATTATTTTTCACAAAAATCGTTTGAAAAAAAGATCGAGCCTTTGCTGAATTGACTTTTTGATTTTTAAATCTTTAAGTAGCTTGTACACAAAAATGACTACTATGTATAATACATTCAATAACTAAAATATTGTGTTTTTCTCACATTACAATCGAGGTTCTAATTAAAATTTACTTTTATCGGTGTAATAAGAACAAAATGGTAAATTTATAAATTTACCTACAAAAATTAGTTTGAACAATATTGACCTATTAATGCCAAGCAACGGAATCTTAATTACGAGTAATTAAGTAACATTAGTGTAAAAATACAAAAAAACGAGACATTTCAAATAGAATATTTTAAATGCAAAGCTATTACATAGTATCAATGTTTATAAACCGCTGGATGCAGCTTAATAAACAAAAATGATATTTATATTTCTACAATCCTGCATAAAGAAAGAAAGCACTGTTGATACAGTTGGTTATAATTATTTATGATAAACTAAATATCTATTTTTTAATCAAACTTACTTGCATAACACTAAAGATCTTTTTCTAATGAGCAGTATATGGAGGTGACGTAATTAATACAAATATATTTTTTCAACCCTATACACATTCGGTAGCCGAGAAGTTAGCATGCCTACTTCCGGAGATTACACCCTCAATTCTCCTCGGCTACTCCACTTAATACATGATGTACAAATTGTTTCATGTACTTTTTGATGTTGATCAATGACGGCTAGAGTCTGTCGTCGGGTTAGGTCTACCGATACAGCATCATTCTTGAAGTCATACTTGTTTGCATTAACTATTTTCCAATCTTACCATTACAATAAAATGAATATAAGCATTTACTACGACTCACAAGCAGCTATTAGCAAGTTTAACTTTATGCTTATTTAAATATGTATTTTTGATTTTGTTACTTTCCATATTTCAATCAAATATGAAAGTAGCATGGGCAATTCTGCTCCTACAACTTGATTTTATGTTTAGACAAAAATTTAAAATATCTAAAATTAACACATTGTCTTTTTAATTGTTTTGAAATTATTCTGATGAACATCCATCTATTACACAAGACTTATACACATGTAATTTTTCATTTTAAAAATATTTATATTCTAAACATTTTTTTTGTATCGAGAAAAAATAAGCTTTTGTATTATTAACTTCTTGGAAAAAATGAAAAGGAACGACACGTGCCGTTTAGATAAAAATACAGAAATAAAAATTATAAACTGAGTGCGAAAAAATCTGAAACGAGTAATGAGTAATAAATTAGTTTGCGATAAAAATACGGTATTTTACGATATGATAAGTTATTTTATCTGGAATTTTAAATTGACGTAGAAGGCTACCTTGAAATCGGAACTAAATTCAAACGAGAACTTTAAAATATCAGGTAAACCGTTCACTGAAATTATGTTTAAATTATGATCTGAAGTTTAAAAGCTCAAATTTTGAAAGACCTTGATTCAAAATCTAAAAAGTTTTTAAATATAAAATATATTACATAATTACACGAATTGAAGCCATTGGGAATACAATACTTTTTATTAAATAAAATTATAATATTTTCTAATATATCGTTGTAATCATGCATTCAACAGCTTTATATACTTATATCTTTTACTTAAGTGTTAAAATTGCAGATATTTTAAACAAATATTTCACCAATGTATGATACTCATCAAAAATGTAAAGAAAAAGCACGTCAATGGCGTTCAGCATAAAAAGTATAATACCAATAACTATAATCATTTTTATCATTTCTGTTTCAAATATTGGTTATTTTAAATTATAGTGTATAAATTATTTCATACAATTAATTAACGGTAGCGTAGTTGGTTAGTGCCCCTAGCAATCCGAGTAATGCGGGTTCGATTCCCTATCTTTCAGATTTTAAAAATACAAAAATGTCTAACAAAAATTCTCGTGAAAAATAATCCGTCAAGACGTCTTCCTATTGCAAAGATTCATATCGTCGCCAATATTGCTGGAACACGTTTCTTGATTTTTTGGTTTAAATCACCATGCAAGTTATTATTTAATTAATCTCTTGTATTATTGGTACATATGTGCGATATATTTATAAAATGTATACAAATTATATGTTAATGCAAAAATGTGCCAATAATCAAGATACTTTTTCCTGCAATATTGGCGACGATGTACTCCACTTCTGGAGTGTATATCTTCAAGCTAGGTAGATCCATATACTCCAATTTGGGAAGGAACATGGTATAAAAAAAATTGTCAGCCAATCACTTACCACGTCATATATCACATTTTTTAACTTTTTTTAACCAGACTCAAAATGAAAACCATACAAACTCACCCATATAGCTATCACTACTAGAATGAAATGATTTTTTTTTAAAAAAAACACGTTTAGCAACCAAATCTTTTCAGTTGAAAACAAAGAATGTGTTCATAGAAAGTGAAATTTAAACGTTCGCAAATTCATCTATTGTAGATTGCTCTTTGGATATACCCAACATTAAAATTTGTTGTAAGTTTGTTACATTTTACAGTTTACTTTTAAATACCAACTCTGTGTGAACATAATGTTAATCTATGAGGATATTTTTTTGGTATAATGCTTATAAATAAAATTGTAATTAAGTGTTAAATGACGGAATATTTATGCAATATATTTAATGCTGATTCAACACTGGAATTTAAGCAAAGATTTTTTTATAAAACATCGCACAAAAATTATTACCTTTTATAATTTACTTCTTAAAGGATCTTTGATGATACTATTCACGTTAGTAATATGATATTTTTCTCTTAAATTTTTATTTGATATAAGGGATACTTTTTTATTAATAGACGTTTTCTAAGCTACGACATCATTTGGTCTCATTAATGAGGATTAATGTTTTTGAAATGAATAATTTCCCACGAACTTTTCTTTTGGAATTTTATATTCTATACGAATCCACTAATGATAAAAGTCTTAGAAAAAATATATAATTATTAATTAAATATTTCTTTTCATTAATAAAATATAAGATAATATCAGAGATATAGATAGATAAATGAAGAAAAAGATATCATCAATCCCCATGATATTTCTTTAGAAAGCAATTCCTTAGATTAACGTCGTATGAAAATATTTTTTTTTCCAAATTATATTATTATTAATTACATTTATATTCTTAAAAATATTGTAGCTTGTAATTATATAAAAAGCAAAATATACGCTGCACACGTGGAAGTAAAAATGATATAAATATAAACTTCAGTCAATTAAATGCATTTGTTGTTTGAATTTTTAGAAAAATTTTATTGAGATTTTTTTTAATCATCCGACAACTTTTGTATACAAGAGATATGCCACGGTTACAACTATAATATAATGGTTTTATTAATCGACAACAATTTTGGAAGATCTTTGTATGAGATACGTTTTTACGCTGAGGAGATCCATTTATGAAATCATTTTGGAGCGGAAATGCTCAAAAAATAAGGATAAAAAAGGTAAAAATAATACACTCTTTAGATGTTGGTTTTAAAAATAGCGTGTGCTTTCCAGAGTTCAATGGGATTCAATCTCAAATTCGGTGCAACCGTAGTTTATAATTCTATAAGAGGAAAAACACAGAAAAATGGAGTAAATTTTTTCCATGCTTTCATTTCTAGAATTTTTCATTCATTAAAAATATAAAAAAACATTGTTATAGAGTCATTTAAAAACAGAAATTCAAATCTAAAATCATGTGTGTGTTTTTCTAATGCAAAACGCACAAATCAGCTATTCATAAGTACCTGAATATACCTTTTACAAATATAACTTCCAGTTCTCGTTTACAGATATGCGTCCTAACAAACATTGCTAGTATTGTGACAAATTCATATAAATTACTATGTTTGCTCAGAAAGTGGAGCATATGGATCTACACAGCGTGAATATATCCTGTCCGAAAATTCAGTATTTGGATCTCCACAATGTGAAGACACGTCTTAGTTTTCATGAGAATTGATTATCAGATAAGTGCTTAACCCAATGTGCACTCAGTCCTGAATTTTCGGATCGCTTTAAATCCAGCAGATGTGAGAATCGAACCCGCATTCTTTGCATGCCAGGGACGCACGCCAACATCAAGTCTACCGGGAATATAGTGGGATGTTTAATCATTATCAATTACTACCGGGTAGACTTTGTTTTGCCTCCACGGTTAGCGTAGTTGCTAGCGTTCGCGCCTAGCAATCCGGGGAATGCGGGTTCGTATCCCTATCTGTCGGATTTTAAAATCTAAAAATGCAGGACTAGATGCACATTGGGTTGAGCACTTTTTTGAGTAACGATTCTCGTAAAAAATAATCTGTTAAGACGTCTTCACATTGCGGAGATTTATGTACTCCACTCGGAGTGGATATCTTCATACTGTGTAGGTCTATATGCGCCACTTTGGGAGCAAACATGGTATAAAAAAAGACATTTATTTATAAATATAAGACATTAACACTTTTTACAACGTATATTCAATCACCTGCTTGATTTTACTTTATTAGATATTTTGTATCGATAATAAAAATAGTTATTTGAGTAACACAGAATTCATTACTGAAAAGATGTAGCTACTTTGCTTAAAAGATAAATTACATTCAAGTCGGAATATATATATAATAGAAACGTACAAAATATAATAGTGTTATAAATACATGTATTGTTTATAATGCCTGTAAATGCACATTATCACATAGCAAAATACTCGCCAACACATTGTTTGAATTCCGGTAATGTTGTTGCCTAGCGACATAACATGTTTAGTGAGAATAGTAAATAGTTAAGGTTTTCGAGTCTCCCTTGACAACGGTCGATAGTCTCGTGAGAACAAAGTACAAAAATAATACATATTATTATCTCGTTCTTGTGAAGCGATAAAAATCACCAGCACGGTTGGACGAAATTTAAGGGTTTTAAGGCAAAAAGGAAAATCGTTATGTTGAATGCTATCATTTACGATGAATCCATTTTCGTTACTTTAAGTTTTTGTCTAGTTAATTTATATCGTTCACTTAATTTTCAAAATTTAACTAATACTAAATGAATTTATTCCCAAACATCATTTCACGATTTTGCGCTTTATGCTGTAACATATTTTAAGCATATTTTAATCTCTTTAAATTTCACAGTTTTGTATACGACCAGTATTCGTATTACCAGCAATTTCGATCACAACTATCGAATTTTTTTTAAGTCCTAAGATGCGGAATTGGATTTCCAGTTGGTTGAACAATTAATTGATAACCATTTCTCGTGATAAAAACTACCTACGTTGCCGAACTCACTTTACTTTATTTTCCGTAGTGGATATGTTCACATTGTGTAGTGTCATATTATAATTCACTCATAGAGCAAACATGACAAAGCATCAACTGTCAAATATACGTTGATACTATTTTTAAATACAAACGTTTAAAATTGGCATTAAAAAATCAATAATTGTACTGTAAATTTTAAATATTTGATTACTACAATTCATGTTAGAATATTTTGTCAATATACAAAATGCCTAAAAGCTTCAAGTACTGTTTACTGTAAGTAATCTTTCAGTATTAATTATTAAACTTGACCAGTTCTATTTATTGTTAACATTATTGTTTTTCACAAGGCTTATTTTTATCAATTAAAATTTCAATCCAATAGACAACGATATTATTGATTCAAATTTACACCAACACTTATTCATCATTGTGCAATCAAGAGAAATAAACTTTTGAACAAGTTTTGATTTAGATACACACGCAAGAATCAATTTGGCTAGTGAAATGATCGATTTACCTGGATATTTTTTAAACGTATAAAACATACACTTACGTTACACAACATGTAAATTTATTATTAATTGCTATATTTTTTATATCGCATGTAGAATATGTCATATTATCAATATTTCAAACTGTATTTTATATAAGACAAAGTAAATTATCATTGTCTCCCCGGTAACGTAGAGGTTAGCTTACGTATCTAGCAATCCGGGAAATGCGGGTTCAATTTCTACATCTGTCGAATTTTTAAAAATTCTAAAATTCAGGACTGGATTGAGTTGAGCAATTATCTGACAAACAGTGTTGGCTTAAAATAATCTATCAAGACGTTTTCACGTTGTGGAGATTCATACACTCCACTTTCGGAGTGGATATCTTCACACTATGTAGATCCATATAATCCACTTTGGTAGCTAACACTATTTAAAAAAAAAAATCTTTATTCAATAAAACTTAATAAGGTTTAGCAGTCGTTTTTGAACATAAATTTTATTCCATGTTAGTTGAGTAGTCAGTACTTTTATGTCAAAACAATTAATTTTGGGATAGTCAATAATTGCCCGCAGGAGTCTCAAAAGATTCGAACTATGATGATTGAATGGGGTGACGCATTTAGCATCAGAAATTTGGTAGCCAACTAAGGAGGATCAATCGGTTTGACATGGGTATTCGTAAAAGGTCAGAGCCCACAGCTTAACTGTAATTATTCAGATAGTATATATTTCAACCTATTGAACAGAATCCTGAGTAATTGCTTACGATAAAAAAATGCAAATACAGTGCTAACTTATTAGTAGATCAATATACAACAATAAATTGAAATACATTATCTGTGTCTTTTGTAAATATTTAAATAAAATTTGACAATACTATGCGATACGTGATGTCACTAAAATTTACGTAGCATATTTGATATTTCGTACGGACATAATTTTTTTTGCTTAGAAGTATACGTATGTTTAGTAGGAGTGGTCTTTTACTATTTTAAATTATAAAACTAACTTGTCCTGAAATAGCCCATGAATACTGGTATATGTAGGTAGCCTTGAGTACCCTGCATCATGAAAAAAGGTTTTTTTCCATTAAAATTTCGCAAGCAAACATGCCTTTTTTCCGGGACTTAAATTTTTACGAAGGCACACGCTTGAAAAGCTAAATCCTAAGCCAAAAGTTGCATATGCGTATAAAGCACTCCAACAAAACTCTATCTGAGATCTTTATCTTTGTACCTTTCCATCTACGCCGCCTTAAACAACAACTGTTTCTTGAGAAAGCCCCCTACTTTTTCAAGATACTTGCTTTCTTTAAGATAAGCTTAGCTGAGCTTGTCAAATTTATTTCAGTTGTTCGGGGAAATCTCGGAGGCCCGGTCTGGGTGTACAAAACGTCATTTTGGCCGACGCCATTAAAAAGGTAGGCTATAACATCCACAGATGCTTTTTTCTGTCTCTCATAGATCCATTTATCTCTGTCACTGTGTATGAATCACCACTGGAAAGAATGTGCTACATCCATTCACGCAATAAAAGAGACGTTATTATTTTCAATATGTTTAACGAGCTTCCCATAAGCCACGACAACTTTCTACGAAGAATCCACTTTG
Source organism: Rhyacophila evoluta (assembly GCA_022683975.1). NCBI lineage: Eukaryota > Metazoa > Arthropoda > Insecta > Trichoptera > Rhyacophilidae > Rhyacophila > Rhyacophila evoluta. The sequence goes on from JAGVSQ010015724.1 coordinate 9,788, forward strand.
TGCCAAAATCATTTGATGTTAGTGTAATAGTAACGATATATATTAATTCACTAGTTTACTTTCGTAATTCAAATAAATTCGATTATTTATCATATACGTATAATATTACTAATATTATATTATAATTTGCTGCATACTGAATGCTTCAACTTTGTCTAACCATAAAAAATATTTATTTACATATATTTTTTTTATATATACCATGTTCGCTCCCAACGTGGAGCATATGGATCTA
>JAGVSQ010015725.1:0-10022 GCA_022683975.1 Rhyacophila evoluta
ATATGTTCGCTCACCGCCCACATATAATGTAGCATGAAGATGCCGAAAGGCGAAAGCCGGGTCGCGAACAGTGATCTCACATATGGAAGTTTACTAGTTTTAAATAATTTAGTGTGTTTTTAAAGTGAAAATGAAAATTACATTATTTTGTCGCAGAAAATTTTAAAAGAGTAACTTATCAAATGTGACTTATTAATCATTTTTTTTCGTGGTATGAATTTAAAATAATCTTTTAGCGTACTCGTGCAGTAAAAAAAATTCAAATTTTGGTAATAGTGTAATATATATATTATAGACATTTGTCTTTATTCATATACATACTTTCATTTTAATATAGTATATGCGATTGATTCTTAATATGAAGGAGGTTAATATTAAACACCGTGGTATATTAATATTAAAACCATAAGAGAAAAAAATGTCCTTAGTGTCTTATTGATTAGTGAAGAAATCCATTAAGTTTTTTAGGATTTTGAATTATAATCCAATTAAATTTTGTCAATCGAAATTCTCATTTAAAAATCCTATTTATTTAGTGTAAATAACATTTTTAGAGAATTTTATATCACGTAATTTTCGGAATAAACTATTATAAAATGTCCTACAAATTAAATTCAACTTTGGAAAATAGTATGAATTATTACGAATACTAACTAATGTAGTAAAATATAATTAATTTATTCAAGACTACATTAAGCTCATGAGCGTATTTCTATCACAGATAACAATAATTGTTCACTAAAAGCATTTTAATACAAAACTTTGGATAGTGTATAATAATTTCATTTAGTATGTTATCTGACAAAATAACAAATACATTTTTGAGCATCTGATAGACACATACACATATAAATGCACACCGGCTTTCATACAAGAACATTACGTAGTAGAGAGTTATGTGAACTGTAAAGACCCTCTATTTGGTATGTTTGCACGCCTTCATGAGAGTGTACATATCTGAAAAAATTGAATGGAATTTTGGTAACGTGTCCAGGGAGAATTTTTCGAGAATAACTTTTCTTTTATCTATGTTATCTTTTTACAGAAAGAAAAATCGCTACATTTATGTATACACTCACATCTATGGCATGGGATTCTATTATTTTTGAACTCGAAAACTACTTTTTTATTTTTGTGGTAAACATATATTGTTTATAAAACAATTTCCGTCTCAAGTCTCTGTCTCAAAGGCAAGTGATAATCGAAATAGCTATAAACAAAATTCATTAACCCACAAAACTATAATCTTATATATAATGAAATAGCCATTTCAAAATTAAGCTTTCCTGATTGATTTCTTGCTAAATTATTTCTTCTTTGTTTTACATAGACTGTTTTAGAATTTTCCCATGAATAATTTTAATAGTGTGGAATTATTTTTGCTTCTTTTTAACATATATTTGAGACAAATAAAACGAAAGAAAACAATCAATGTAATTATAATACATGAATTAATGCGTAACACACGTCATTCCATATTGGTCTCATCGATTCTGTGTAAACAAGGCACTTTGAATAGCAGATAAATGTAAGTTAAAACCATACAAGTCTCACAACGAATACCTATAAACATAAATTATTTTCAGTCAACAGGATGCTTTTAATTATGCCTAATAAAAACACCATCCGTATTAAGATTCTGTAAATATAAAATAAAATAACATCAAAAACAAAGAATTTATCCAATTGTGTTATTATTTATGATTAAAGTTTTAGTATTTTGCAGTGACGGTCATAGTATTTATTCTTCATTAAATGCAATAACGCCCAGGATCTTTTCAAATATTATATACTAAAAAGTCTCTATTATTTATTGTTTCAAAGCAGGCTAGAGAGTGGGTCGGTTTTTTGGGCCCCAAATCAGTTGAAATACAACCTTATGATGCTGAGGGTTCAGAATTAATTTTTCTGAAACTTGTGTACTTGTGGGTATATGAATAGTATCCGTGGCTTTATCAAACTGACTTATTTTGAGAATGCTTTCTTATTATAGCTCAAAACGAAGGAAGAATACGTATTTGGCGACGCTTTTTTTTTCGACCTATGCCTGGTGTAATTGCCACTCTGGCTAATATTGGTATGTGCGCCCCTGATAACAACCTGAGAAATCGAGAACGCCAGCTGTTTTTATTACTAAATAAAGAATTAACCTGTCAGTAATCACGTCAATGCGGAGAGTAATGGTGATATTTAACAAGATTGCCTCGTTTATTTGTATCTTCCACTTGTGTGAGAGTGAGTTTATATAAATGCTGTGGTATTCATTTTTAAAATAAGATCTGTCTATCTTTCTTGATAGACTTTCTTTCTATCTTTTGCTTTTTTCGTATTCTCGATTTATTCTTACTTTTATTTACTGTTACTTTTGCAAAATTTACTTTGTATGTATATATATATGTTTTTAAAATACTTTAAAATGCTTTTAACTTTATATTTTGGGTTGTAAATCTTCTGCTCTGAATATTTATTCAACACGTAGACATATAATAAAAAATAACATAATATCTCAAAAGCTACCATTTTTAGTACTTTATGTTAGTATCGAATAAGATTTTTTTGTGTAATATTAAAAAATTCAAAATATCCAACCTTATTATATAAACTAAAACAGTCAATTGTATCTGTACAAATAACTAAAGAATATCAGAATTTAGGTTATGATGTCATTCCATTTTGTATAGCTTATACCTTCGTGGAGCATATAGATCTCCATAATATGAAGATATATCTTGACGAATTATTGTGTGTTAGACAATTGCTCAACCCAATAGTCGCACAGTGCAGCATTTTTTAATGTTTATAAATTCAACAGATGTGAGAATCGAACACCAACTTCTACGATACTGTGGAAACAAACATTAAGATACGCGATAAATTGTTTATTGACCACAAACATACTTGTGTGTTGGAAATTCACACGATCGATGCTAGTAATGTCATAAATTTTCTCTTCTCAACTCGATTATAATTACTCCAAGTCAACTTTAATTCTGTTGTTCATCAGCCAATAGAATCATACCATACCACCTGCTGTTGTACCGTTATCAGTATGCCTCGTATTGTGATTGAAATCCTATCGAGTGTATAAATCGCCTATTGATTTGCCATTCATTATGTGTATTCCAGGGCATTGATAATTTGCAAGGTTCTCTCATATTACCCATATCACATAAAAAATATATTTGTTTACAACTCACCCTATAAATAGTATTATTATATGATAAAATGCCAAAATAATTGATTATCACAAATACTAAATAGGAAATATGGCATTATTTATTTTGATGATTTAACTTGATACACATAAAATAAATAGGAACAACAAGTACATATTTTTATCGCAAAACACCCACACATATACTGTTATTTTATCTTAAACGGAATTCAATAGATTCGAATAATAAATAACCCTTAGCAATACAATAAATACAATTCAATGTCCTCTAATTGTCCTCTAAATTTCGGCCATTAATTTATTTACTCTTGAAGGTCGAGAGATTAAAGAGATTTTTTTTTAGTTTTTACTGATGTAAATTTCTGGCACCCTTTTGAAAATAGTGTAGCTAAATTTTGTTTCTTATACCTTGTTTGCTTCCAATATGGAGCATATGGATCCACACAGTGTGAAGATATCCGATCTGAAAAAGTAGTATATGGATCTCCACAATGTGAAGACGCCTTGACAGATTAATTTTCACGAGAATTGTTTATTAGACAATTACTCAACCCAATGGGCATCCAGTTCTGCATTTACAGATTATTAAAATCCGACAGATGGAGAATCGAGCTCAGACTCCCTGAATCTCTAGGCGCACACACTACCAAATACGCTACCGGGAAGAATAAAAAATACTTGATATAAAATATTAGTACGTAAAAAAACATAATTAAAAAAATAAAGCTGTAATTTCCCATATAATTAGAACAATTCTTTTATTTTATATGTATTTTAATGGAAATAGGACAATTATTACCCTCTGAATATAAGTCTCTACCAGTAAAATACTGCGCTTTAATCCTTCGGATATTAAGCGAGGTTGGGTTAGATTTGGTTAGATTAGCTTGTCTTAGGTTAGGTTAGATGTGAGAAAAAAATAGTCTTCGGAAGGTGTTCTTAGTTGCCCTGGATCCATGATATTATAATAGATAATACATATAAGTTAAAAAATAAACGTATGTATTAGCTACACTCATAGTTTTATATTAGGATTGAGAATCATTATTAACAACCAAATAATACAATTCTAAATGAAATTAATTCGCACAGTTTAAGCATTTAGCTGAACAATAGGTATCAATGATACTTTATTAACCCCAAATTATACAATCATTTATAGAATTAAGCTTATTACACCGTATAAGTTTTTATTTCCGTGTACTTAGTTTCCACTCGATATAAACTTTCAAAAAGCTTAGTCTAACTTTCAGCGAAAATTGTGTTATGCAAAGAGAAATGATATTATTTAATATTTCTCTATTCTCCGTAACTCAAATTTATAAGGAGATTACCTCACCATACTTCTAAATAAACTTCCAAGGAAAATTTATATCGGTTTTCAATAATATTGAAAACTAATATTGGATCTTTAGAAAAGAAACGTAGCTAACTAACCATACATTATAAAACATAAAGTTGTTTAATGAATACTTTGCTGCACTTTGAGACAGATTTAATTCAGATAAAATATAATTTTCAAAACAAACATATGTATTTATAATATCATACTAGTATTTACCTGATATATTTTTGCGTTATAGTCATATTCTCCTTACAAAGACTTCCATTTATAATATATTGAACAATAATTTCAATCCAAAATCCTTCTAAACTATATTTTACGTATTACATTTTCGTTAGTATTTCATCTCAAGTTACATCTCAACCCAATATGGTAATGGTAGCTAAACCTCGTAGATTGTTTGCTTTATCTTTTTTAATAACCCAGAAAATAAGTGTATATCCTTGTTAGCTATTCTAAATCAGAGGTTAATTCTTTTAGTCACCTAAAATTTAAGGATAATTTTATATTCTGAATTATTTAAAATCAATTTCCATCAAGCACCATCAGTCGAAAATATTAATAATTTTATATGTTTCTATACTCAAGATATTAGCAATTGCTTTTAATAAACCAATCGTCTTGGAAAATATGTTTTAATTTATGTTACGAAGATGTATATACTTTACTTTACCAACAATGTTTTGATTTACTTTTAAATCTGTTTATTAATACCCTTTAACATTGCATGCTGTTATATATTTAAAAATAGATATATCGATGAAAAACTTTCATATAAAGCATAACATCTTTATATTCGGATCTGTTAAGGTAATTTTATATACTTCCGTCTTGGAGCGGAAATGATAAACCTAATAATATACTCTTTAGTATGCGTGGGTAATAACGTTCTGTATGTTGTCACATCAAATACTAACACCGTAACAACGTTACAGATAAAAAGTTGCGAAAAGCCAAGAATAAATCGCCGTAAATTATATGATCGTGTCGGAACGACAAATAAGGAAACGTAAAAAATATTATTCTCAACCAGCCTAACGATACAGTTTGTATAAATAGTTCAGTGGCGTAGATTTCATAAATAATACAATTTACAACAATATTTTCATTATGAGTATTTTCAATAGAGAGCTAAAACCGTTACCAATGTACTGCTTCATATGTAAATCTGGTGAAGAATAGCTTTACAAATATGGAAATTTAAATGCTCTGTTTTTAATACCTATGACAGTATTTTTTTGCGAAGCGAAGTTAAATTTACATAATAGTAATGTATGTATGCGTTTTATTCAAATAGTATAAAAGCTTTACGTATCTACTTTCAGGTAGAGAGGCCATATTACAATAACAATATGGATATACGAGTTTATTAATTAAAATATTGGAATAACGGAGAAAACGATGTTTATTTTTATCAACTTGAAGAATGATAACCGATGACTGAATCAAATGTTTAGTACAAATTTTCCTGTAAAAATGCGTTAATTCCGATAAAATTAAATATCTAAAAATTAATACCTTGATTTAACATTACATAGAGAAAGTTACCTGTTTAATTAATTAATATAATTAAAAATTAATTGATGTGAAAAATAATCGATGCATATAATACGGATACTACGCGGATAGAGAATTCCATACCTGACAGTTTATGAAGATAACTTTATTAATATTTAAGATTTCACATTACATATTAATGTGTAATACATATGAATGTATTTTTATGTTACAGGTGGATTTATATCTAATGGGTTTTTTGAAATATGGATGTCTATATATAATAAATAACATTTCCGTGAAACATGGCACGCTACTGTAAATCTCTGTAAGACATATGGCAACATTTGAAGAATAAATCATTTACCTGTAGCACGTTAAGAGCTCAGTTAGAGTTTCGGGAAGAACATTCATCGTGTCTTGTTCCTCGAAGATGTCGCATGTCAAAGAAATAATGGCAATATATCATAAACGAAAGAAATGCACGGATTTTTCAAATGTTGGAGTAATGAAAGAATTTATTTTTATTTTTTTCTCACCTACAGAATTTAAAGGTAGATTGCCTAACAAAGATTGACGCTAAGCTGGGTAGGATTTGTAGTCAAGGTTGGATGTTTTAGTTAGAAAACATACTACGTAGCATTTTAAACATAAAAGCTTAAAAGCTTGAAGCTTAATCAAGTGTTATGTATTATCGAATTGAAGATTGAACTCGTTGTTTCAAAGCTTACGGATTATTCTGCAAACGTAGAGCTAGTTATATAAATTTTCTTATTCAAAAACATGAATCATTTTTCATTCTTAAGTATAGCAATAACCTACCAATAGTAATATAAACTATAAAAATACTTATGATTACATTTTTCTTTTTATTTTGTATTGACATCTGTCACCTTAAAAGATAGTAAGCTTAAATTAACGTTATTTTATAAATTTATGGAATAAAATTTCGCAAATTAAAACTCAACCACTCTTTCTTGTTATATTCAAATAGTCTCCTTTAGCTTTAACTAAATATTTTAACTTATTCCTTTTCAACTTATTTATTTTATTTTATATAAAAAGTCTATTCGTGATTATTTGAACTTATTATGTGTAATGGTCTCGAACTGTAAAATAAATTTATAAATTATAATAAATTAAATTACAAACAATGAACACTCAATATTTTTAGAATACCAACAAGTTCAAAAAATAATTAATGTGTATCTCCAATAATTCATTACATATTTAGTTTCTTAAGTTATAAGCATGTTTTATTAAAGTAGTGAAATATTAACTTGTGTTCAAATAAGTTTAAAGTGTGTATTTTCTTACATATCTCAATAACATTTGTATATTTATACATCAAAAGTTATCCATGAAAAGTTTGAAACTAAGATATTAAAATCATGGTTGCGCATTATGTCTATATAACCAAATGCCACCATTGTCAATTTTCTTTTGAGAATAAAAAGAAGCCGTAATGTAAATATTAAAAAAAAAATTCTTCAAATTCAGCATACTTTTGACGTGAATTTGTTTTATTAATACGTGTATCAATGTACTTCAAAGAGATTTAAAATAATATTAAAATAAACATTTCCAATCAAACGTGTTCACGATCACGAGGTATGTAAGATTAATTATTTTTTTTAGTGTATGGTCTAAATTTAGGATTTAGATAGATATTGTTAATAACTATATTTATACACAATTATTATGATATGAAACAAAATATATACTTCTGTGGATTTATAAATTTATTTGATAGCTATTTTTTATGGCAATATTATTAATAATTTAGTAATAGTAATATTTTTTAACATTTATAAATGTAGGTTACACCGATCCAATTTGATACGATTAAAAAGAGAATTCAGATCTTTATTAAATGGTAATGGCTTAATAGAGTTTTCTGAAAATTGACAGCAAACTTTTTGCTCAACTATTTGATTTTAAGCTGCACAATAAAAATACATAAATTTAACTTTGAAAACCACTTCAGGGTTTGCAGCCGCAAATCGTTTGTCAAAAACCGTAGACGGTATTTGTATATAATATTATACGACTTATAGTTGAATGTACAGAATAACTTACATTCAATTTGCATTTGCTGTAATAAATCAACAAAGTATTTGTTATATGCATTCAAACAATAACATTATAATATGTAATATATAATTCGTATTCCTTATTTTAATTTTCTATATATTTGTCTACCCGTTAACTAAGAGGTTAGCATGCGCGTTTCAGAGCCACACATTATAGATATAGTCCCACCGGATTGAGCAATTGGCTGACACAATTTTACTGAAATTAATCTGTTAAAACCACTCCTGAAGATAAAAAAAAACCCACAAATGCCATTCTTCTAATGGCCATCTTCGGTCTGTTGAGATCCGTATGCTACACTTTTGGGGCGAACATGGTAAAAAAATCGCATAGAATATAGAAATAAATGTGAAATACAATCAAAAATGAAATATACAAAATAACAATTTTACATTATTTTACAGTTATCGAATGGTTGAGAAGAATTTTTTTGAAATAACTTATTTATCGACATTGTCATAAAAAAATATTTTATTAGGGCGTAGTATTGATTATCGATGTTGTATCAAAAAATCCATACTGACACATTTGAAGCTTTTAAGTGTGTTTCAGAAATGTGTTAAAAGTATATTAATATTTGTAAAAAAAGACTGTAATAATTTTCGGATTTATATAAGCGTGGTGCAAATTACTTTTAAAATTATATTTCATCTTTAATATTTTATTTCCTTTTCTTTTGAATACTGTAAGCCATACATTCTGCCATTTTCAACAATGCAAATAATTATTATCCTCTACTTGATATCAATTACGTTATAATTATACTTCCTAGTTATGATCCGGGAAATCGTATCAATTGACTTTTCTCCGAAATTTCCACTTCCTCTCCCTAGAACGAATATTATTATTTTGCAATTTCGACTGAAAAGGTGTATTTACGCAAAATACAGTAATAAACAAGACGGTAAATACAAATCCGTCTCATAATTAAAATCTTTCCAAATATTTGACTAATTGGGTTAAAATAAAATACATTTATTTGATGAAAATTTTCCCAAAATTCTAATCTTTTACTCCATATTTTCTTAATATTAAAAAATAATCTGTAAATGACAACTGAAAACGTTGACCAGTAAACTATTTTAGTTAGCTTTTATTTATTAATGGATCTTTTGAAGTTAAAGTTTTTAAATGTATGATTATTAATTAGTATTGTTAATTGTGAGAAAATGACGACTACTATATTACTTATACGGTATCATTATACTTTATAATGAGAGTGTTTATATTTAATACAATTTATTGCAATAGCTATCGGCATAGGTTTAATTTATTTAATAATAATTCAATATTCGTTAGCAAAGTATTATAAATTTTCCCGATAACTTAGAGGTTATGGTTACCTCATATCCGTTAAGTTTAGGTTCAATTCCCACATCTGCTGGATTTTTGAAAACCGAAAAATCCAGTATCGGATGCCCATTGGGTTGAGAATTTTTTTTAGCAAACAATTTTTGCGAAAAATAATCTGCAGAAATATGTATTTACATTGCGGAAATCCATTTACTCCACTTCGGAGTAACTCAGAGCGGACATCTTCATACTGTGTAGACCCATATGCTCCATCTTCTACGTAGTGGTCATAGTGAAAAATCTGAAATATGAATATAGTTTACTATATGACTACAAAATGGTTCAGTTTTAAGGTCTCTGTTGAAATTATATAGATTTATGTTTTTCATATTTTTTGTAAATAGTATATATCATCAGAAAACAATCATAAAGTGGCTTGGTAGGCCAGTTAGGGAGTTGAAACGAATATTAATTCAGGGTAAAGGTAAAAGGTAAAGGGTCAAGTATAGCCCAGTATGATTATCCTAAGCTTTCCCCCTCCGCCGAGGTGAGCTTAATTAGCAAGGTAGATAAAGGTAGCCAAAAATGGGGCGTTTTTTAGTTTTTACCAAATAATTC
>JAGVSQ010015729.1:0-10021 GCA_022683975.1 Rhyacophila evoluta
TTAATATAAATATATTTTTTTCAATTTATTTTACATCTTGCGAATATTATTAAAATTGTAAATTTAATTCATTGAAAATATAACGAACACAAATAGAAAAAGTATGTGATATTTTAATATAAAAATAAACATAAGAAAAACTAAGCAACTAAAAATATTAACGTACAAGTGAAACACAAAACAGTAGGATATAACGATTAATATTATTAAGTAAGATACTTGGCAGTCTTGGTGATTTCTTTGCCGTCCACTCATAAATAAATTTGTGAATATATTATTAAAATAAATAAATATTTTCTCCTAAAGTAAAGCATGTGGTAATGAAAAGTATACTTATATAGACTAACAATTTGTTTTGTATAAGAGCTGGTTGTCAACATTGCTTAAACAAATAGATATACAGTTCGGTTTCATTGTTTTTTTTTTTAATCTTTACAAGCTCCTGTAAAGAAAATTTTACGTTCATCATTTGGACACCAGTTGGTTAGTAAAAATAGTAAAATAAAATGTATTTATTCTGATACAATAAGTAACGAAATAATCTTAGAAATCTAGATCAATATTTAAAAAGACTCTCTTTAAATTTAATGCAAATCAAAAAATAGTAACGAATAAATTACGTTTTATTTTTTGTGATGGTACGAGCTAGAGATACTTAAAAAAAACAAATCAGATTTGTTTTTTTTCGAAATTTTATATTATTTTATGTAAATAATTAAGCGATCTATATTTCTTTAAGACTTAATGAATAGGTTTTAAAAAAAAAGTCGTTTACTAATGAAAATTAGCTTTGTGGATATTTTATAAAACTTGTTTTCACCTGTATTTATATTAAATATCTATAATAATAACTAATATTACGAAAGACAAAACAAAGCAGTCCTTTTAGTTTAACTAAAGCTTAGTTCAATGCAATTCTTTTTATTTATTAAATATTGTTTACATCTCCCTCTTATTTTCATCGTATAACCTTTTTGTGGAGCATATGGCTGCCATATGTGTCTAGAGAGATCTCTGTCACACACCGATCATCTTACATCCTTCCAGGTCGTGCCATCCCTTAGTTCCGCCGATTTCCTATGGATGGTACTCGCCGACCTTCCAAGATGCCAGAATCCCACGGGCTGGAAAAAGAGGTTGAAGTTGTTTATTAGTTGATTTTTAATGCATGTTTTTAATATCATCATGTTATAGAATAGAACATTTAATAATATGTATCTATTTTTATGAGAATTACTTTTTCAATAAATAGAATATCGTTGAAAAAATTGTATGGCTATTTTCTTTTGAATAGAGTATACGTAAAGGGCTTATATTGTTAAATTTAATGTTATTATTCTAACTAGTGTACAGTGAAAAGTTTTCATTTAAATTCGCATCATTAAGTTTATAAAATGTGTAGATTACTGTACGCCTTAATTTTAAGCAAACAAATGATACAATAAATCTTTTTGGCGCAAACAAAAAAAAGCGGAATGAGAATTGTGAATGAAACTTTCAAAAGCTCCTCTTTGAGAGTTTTTACAAAATGCTATTGTCAGAGTAAATTTGTTTTTCATTTTCTGTAGCTAACGACACTCAGCCTGTTGATGTTGTAATATTGTGTTGCGTTTTAAACGGATAGAGCCGTATCCTTGTTTTTTTACTCTTCTTTGTAATTCGGAGTAATTGTTAAATAAATAATTATAATCAAACTTATAAAAATTACAGAAACAACAGTGAACACATAAAAATTATGAGGTGTTAAGAGCTCATTTTTTTATCAATATCGTTTATATTACTATCTCGCATCCTAAATGGTAGTTTTATATTAAAAAAATACTCACATTTTGGCATGATAGAATTAGTGCACTTTGAAACTACCCCCTCAATTACAATAAAATAAAAAAAAATATGCATACATTAATATATTTTAACACTTTTTAAGGACTGCATCGCACAGCTGTTTAAAACTTTGTAAAATAATGATACAAAAATGCTTTCTTAATGAGTTGAGTTTTTATTATCTAACAGTGAAATTTTGTTTAAAAATACATTAATACCTCATACAGGATTACATTTATAATAATATTTACAGTCTGTTACTGAAACAGGCATCTTTGCATTATAATCGCTTTCAGAGCAGACATGGTAAAAACATAGGTTAGGTTAGGTTAGGCACAATCAATAGGTAAGCATTTATTGAGTTGATGGAGTAAACTTATACTTATTGTTTATTAAAATAAAACAAAGCTTTTTGACCAAATATTAGTAGTTGACAACCATTCTTCAGTAATGTTTCTTTAAATTCAATTTCTTTACCGTAGGATATTTAAGTAAGCCATATGAAAATCAAACGTCAAGAAGTATTGTCATCATGCATTTGCCTTTAATAATATTATCTGGCTAATAAAATATATTTCAGTTAAGAGGCAGATAACGCTTAAATAATCGCATTTAGTTCCACTGTAAAGGAAATAAGAAAATTGTTTTCCTCCCTTAGGTGGGTTACGTTCCGTGTCTTGCCTTTCTGTCATTTCAGCAAAAATAATTCGCCACGAATGCGGGTGGACGTTGTTTCTTATTCAGGCCTCTTAAACCATATTTCATAAGTTATCATAACACAAATATATTACTTTATTGTTTAAAATATTTTTTATTTATATTAATTCATCTCGATTAATTTACAATTTGCTCCTCTGTAGCAAAGAAATTAGTGTATACGTTAAGCAATCCGAAAAATACCGATTTGATTCCCACATCTGCCAAAATTTAAAAAAATCTGAAAATGCAGTACTGGATACCCATTGGGCTGAGCAATTGTCTGACAAGCAATTTTCGTGAAACATAATCTGTCAAAACATTTATTTATATTTCGGACATCTATATACATACGGTATGGACTTCAGAGTGGACATATTCACACTGTGTGGATTTCTATGCTCTACATTTGGGGCTAAAATTATTTTTAAAAATCTTCACAATATGTTATATGAATTTTTATCCGTAATTTATTCAAAATATCAAACTAACAACTTAAAAAAAACACATACTAAAATCAATGCAGTATCGAGTTTATTGAAAGGATGGGTATACAACTACCGGATTCTTTTTAATACACAAAATCGAATGATCAGAAAATAACATAAGCAATTAACTTGAATTCAATTTCACTATGTCCTTTAAATACATATATCTTGATAGTATAAATAACAGCTTACATTATTTGTTTGCTTCTCTCGAGAATTAGTCGTAAGCTAATCAATTGACGGGGTCATATGGCGAGCGTGCTGAGTTCTTCGAATAATTATTTTGGCAAATAATACTCTTTAATAACATTTTTTTGTTTTATATTCAGCATACTTAAGTATTTGGTAATCTGTATTTCAGGATATGGAATTCCAGTATCCACATGATTAAGACCAGGAACAAAGATGGAGCAGATGGATGTTGGGTACATTTAGTAGGGTTAAAGCATAATTATCCGTTCAGCATTGTTAATGTTCAAATTGGGGGGATTGAGAAGTAATGGAATTTGATATAAGAAATATATTTTATCTTAATTTAGGATTATAGAAAAAACTTACAAAATTTTAAAATAAAATATATATTTTTTTCAGTTTATAATATATGCAATAAATTTGTCAGGTTGAAAGTAATGATATCTATAAAATGATTGCAAACATTTGAAATCTCTTTTTGCCATACCTTTAGAAACTCTGGTCTAGCTGTAGTAACGGAAATCGTATATGACCGTTTCCATTGTAACGTTCGAAATGAAAGCTTCGGGGAATTTATTGTAACGAAAATCTAGAGAGCTTCTTTTTAGTCGTTGAGAAAAAGCTGTGTCGGTGGTCAGATACGACAAAATTGAACGGTCCTCTACTTTGTAGATCAAAATTGGCTAACGAATATGTCTCTCTATACATTTTTGCCGAACAAAGTTTTTGAAACGATGTATTTAGTATGCATTATTGAAACCAGAAGAAAAAAATGCGCATTTTACATATATATTATTCAGCATAATGTGAATTTCAAGCTTATTATTTCACAATATTGGTTACGAACTGGCACATATGAATTTATTTCTCTTCTATATCCACTTCATGTGCAAAGAATATGGCCACCACATGATGCCTCCAGAACTTTTAACTCGGTAAGCATCATGTTCTACATGTTTAGATTTTTTAAAATATAACATATCCGGGAATCGAAGCCTCGGATGCGAGGTGCGTACGTAAACTCTTACTCTATCGGAAAGAAATAAACTCGCATATTTATTTTATAATTTAATTCCACACTATAATTTTCCGACACAAAAAACAAACGGGTCAAACTATTGTTTATTTAAGCGATATGATGTTTAGAACGTAATTTCTGTACGTTATATATAAATATTTTATGTCTAAGAGATACAAATGCGGCTTTCGCATACATCTTAAATAATTTATCAAACACTCTCCACTTACACTGGAAAAGCTTATGATATAATATAGTAAATATCTCAGTTGTAAGTTTTTGGATAAAAGGCTTTACAAAATTATTATATCTTATACTAAAAGATGGTTTGTTTCGTACATTCCGCTAAAAGTATAAACTTATAATTTACAGAATATTTTCTGTAAATGTTTTATTGGAATAGTTACTAATTAGTTGCTTTTATTTTATATTTTGAGAAGTAATATACGTACAGCGTTAATTTAGTGGTATCTAGTTACTAGCTTCATCGGCAGTCGAGAGTTGACATGGATGCTGCATATCCTAGATATGTAAGTTTGGTTCCCACATCTGCTAGATTTTTTTAAGTTCGAAAATACATGACGCGAAGCAAATTTCGACAACCAGTTCCCATAAAAAATAATTTCCACAGTTAATTATGCAACTTATTAGACATCTAGGTCTGTGTCATCTTGAAATAAAAATCCAATAGTTGTGGGAATTGAACATATAATATCTAACTCGAGAGTGCTCACGTTAGTCTCTCAGCTACCGGACCGACATTGTTAAATTTAAAAGATGAAAGTTAACGATGAAATATTTCGATAAACGAGTAATAAATTGTATTTCCTCTGTCTACATTTCTCTTGTCTTCCACAAAGATATCTAATTTATATTTACTCCCACATAATTATCTAGCAGACTTTATTATGTAAGAGAATTCATTATATTCTAATTAAAATTATTTTGACTTTATTTTAATTACAAGTTGGATAGAAGGATTGACGTATATAATATTAATGTTGATAGCCCATCTATTTTAAAACTAAAAATAGTTTGTGCTATTTACAGTTTAAAACTAGGACATTGTCTGTAATATTATATGCACAGTATTTAAAAGAAAATGTATTTTTAATTACACCAGCATTTTTTAGATATGGAAACAATGATAATAATATGATTGTATATTTTGTAGTATATTATCATGAATTTTAACAGAAAAAATCTTCATGTGTTTTTAATTAATGCAACTCAATATTATTAATGAGTTTATAATAACCTTCTTGGCTTGATATGAATATTTTACCGCACCTGTTTTTAAATGGAGCATATGGACAGCAAATACAGCCTTCAAAAATCCAGTATTATTGCGTCCCTCAAGATCATATTCATATTCTGTAAATAGTAGGACATCAGAATAATATCAGAATAAATTAATGTTAGTTTAAGCATTCTAATAAACGAGGCTTTACTTATTTAAATCTTTGGACAAAATAATTGTTTCTCCATTAATTCGACGGTAGAATAACCCGAAATTATTAATTAAGAGATAATGGCTTTAGTGTATCTTCCATTATTTTAAAAATATCAATAAATCATCGACATATTTAGAATAGTACTGCATATATTTTGAAAAATATTATTGAAATAAATATTAATGTTTTGAGATATTTGGCATGAAGAGTAAAGTAATGTATTTCGTCTTACATCAATATAATGTCAATATTTTTCAATATCAATATATTGTCAATATATAGTCCATATAAAATATTTTTTATTTAACCATGTTTGCTCCCAAAGTGGAGCATATGGATCAACACACTGTTCAGATATCCATTCCGGAAGTGGTGTATATAGATATCCGCAATGTGGAAACGTCTTGGTAGATTATTTTTTACGAGAATTACTTGTCATACAATTGCTCCACACAATGCGCACACAGTCTTGCGTTTTCGAACTTTAAAAATACAACAAGTGGGAAATTGTACCCGCATTCTCCGGATCGCTAGGCGCGTACGCTACTAACTACGCTACCGAAGAAACTTTTAGATTATTATTATTATAAGTATTTAAAATTTATTAAATGTTCCACTTTTTTTTGTCTACCTGGTAGCGTGAAGGTTAGCGTTTAGGTTAGGCTTTGATTCCCATGTATGCTTAATTTTTAAAAATCTAAAAATGCAGGTGATAAATAAATAAATACAAGTAATGCTCATTGAGTTACTGAGAAGGATGTTCTGGAGGCGTCATGATGTGGTGGACATATTCTTCGCACAGGGAGCAAAAATGCAGGACGTGTGACAACCAATTCTTGAGAATATATATTTTCACACTGTATACATCCATATGCACCATGGAGCGGAAATGGTAAAAAAATTGTTGCATTTGATACATCACGTCATTGTTTTCAAATTACATACTGTTGATAGAATGTGTATTATATTGAATACATTGTGATAATTTCAATAAAAAAGGGACTATTGAAACAACTGAGGATTACATATTGTTTTTTTTTAGGTGGATATGCTGTCTGATGATAAGGATTTTTTCTGGATTTCGTATTTTACATTAATTCTTAGACATTTTTAAATTTCATTAGAAAAACACAATCGGATAAAAAAGTAGAGTGAATGATGTAAAAAAAATTACCACGAAGCTGTGATAGTAATAGAAATACTAAGAAATAATTTGTATCTGTATTGGACCCAATGAAAACATGCACTTTATCGTCGTATTTTCTAATAAAATAGGTAGCATTCCCGAGAGATTGAAAGTGCAAAGCTCGTGATAGTGCTATATATTTGTTAGTGCTACAAATATTTTTAACGTGGTAGTTTCATGCTGTAGATGTAGAAAACAACTTTATACACTATGAAAAAAGAATGTGCTTTCAATCTGAAGTTTTTTCAAAAATTGTCATGTATTAAAAAGCTTTGTTATGTAGCTGTCAGTTATGTAAGTCATATTTTTGATAATCAATATGCTACTCTTCATTAACTAGTAATATTTAATGGACGTTTTTAACACCGTTTATTAGCTTTTTCGGCTGTTTCACTTCCCACGTTTGAGTGTAACCTATTAATAATCAAAAGTTAAAATTATTAATGTGTTTGACATATTCGTTTCATCTGTGTATTTCATACAATTCTTATGTTAAACAGATGGCCACCACAAAGTACATTCAATATTTCTTGGCACACACCAATTACTTTACACCAAGGTCAAATCTAACTCCACCGAATAAGTCATGTGAATAATACCCTGACTACAGACCAGTTCTGAAAAATTGAATTATGCAAATAACTGCCAAAATCAAACTTTTAATCTCAGATTCAAAAACTAGCACGCTAACATCTAAACCACTCTAATGACAGCCGTAATTATAAAATTCTTGATATAAATATAAAGGTTTATATGATGTAACATAATTTCATTTTTAATCAATTAGTTTTTACAAATTTATGATTCTAAGCGATGTTTTTTTTAATTGAGTTTGTAATAATATTCTTTTTTTCTTTGTTCTTGTAGGTTTCATTTAGGTCCTACTAGAGTAGGATAATATTTTTTGTATTTGATTCAGTTTAATAACATAGTATAATATTTAATTTCGACTAGATTTAAAGCAATATAATACAAAATTAAAAACGTTTATTTATATGACCCCATATATTTTAAACAGTATAAATGTACCAGGCTTTCATAAATGCCTTCTGGTATAGAATTCAGTTTGTCGGCAAAACGTTCGCAAACACTCTGGCTCGATCTCATTGCACTAGCCACAGACCAACGGAATGGTGCAGTCATTGTCCATATATCCATTCCTGCAATTTTAGCTTTTCCTTTTTGCAGCCACTGCATTTATTGCATTGTAGTTATGGGACGTCATACAATCCATGTGATAATAGAAATCAATTATAATATAAGTAATAGGAAATATTTCATAACATACGTACATCATATTAAAAAATAAACAATATGTTCACTTTTAATATTTGGTTCAGATGTTCTCTTTCTCTGAATAAAGAACATCATATTATAATTTATTTCGGTAGAATATTTCAATCAAATAATTTATATTTGTTTTTTTTTCATCCAATATACAATAATTTGAAAAACAATACAACTAATCGAGAATTCATGACGTGGAATTTAATTTTTCATTGTTTCTCTTTCTTCTTTTGATTAATTATTAAAGGTAAAAATATATATATCTTTTTCGTTTATGCAATTCATAAATATATAGCAGTTTTATTTATAGCTCGGTATAAGCGCCCAGAGGTTAGAATGCTCACTTTGGAGCTGAAGGTTTTGATTTCTACGGTTGCTGGATTTTTAAATGGAAAGATAGTGAACTAGATACCCATTGGATTAAGTTATTGGGTAATTTTCAACTCTCTTAAAAATGCCAATATAAGTTTTGCTAACGTGTAAATCCATAAAATATGTTTCTAGAATGATTATTTTTACATTGTAATGAAATATATTTTTCATTTTTGAAATAGAAAAACAAAAATGTTGGAATTTTAAAGAAATGTATAATAACCTTATTTTACTTTTTTGCTGACTTAAGACAGTCAAGAAGATAACTATTGTATTACTTATCTGTATTGAAACAAAAAACACATGCGTTTTTTCTGCTACAAAACTTTTCCAAAATGGTACTACAGATCGCCATTTTTAATTCAACTGTTTTATTTTTAACATTTAACGTCTTGACTGATGATTAAAAAAAGACTTCATATTGTTTACAGTCAAGTATTGTAATAAATAAGTTGTAACGCAGCAAATAACATTAATTTTAATAAATAGGACATTTGAATATAGCATAAACTAAGTCAATCTATACAGGTAGTAATAACTAAATCTATGATTTTATTGCGGACTAAAAACTAAAAAAGATAGTCGTAGTTAAGCATTATTAATTGTAAAAATACGTGATTTGTGATATTCATGCGTGCTCTATATATTAAATAATAAACTAATGACATCAACAATATGTTAGTTATAAGCCAGAATGATTTATATTGCACTAAAGTGAAGCATGTGTGGTCCAAACAATATGCAGTAAAGTGCACATTTTGCAACATACCATAATGTTAAATCTAACAATATATTATTGAAGTTCACTATGCTTTGACCATTATCGTGAATTCAAAGCTCACTTTCATAAAAGCTGTCAAACATCAAATATTATAGAAAGCTCGAGAAAGTTGTAAAACAATATTACAGTGACAAGCATTTTGTATTTTGTAATGCGTTGAGAATATTATCGATTGATATTTTTTGGAAAAATATATTCTTTTTAAAGTTAAAAGAATATTTATGTGGAATTGTTTAAAGCTGGTAATCAAAACTTATTGGTCGTCAGTTCATGTTCTATGGTAAAGGTCTATGATAGCCGGTCTATGTCAACAAATGTCATTAGAAATGTTGACAGAAAGGAGATCAATATATTATAATTTGAAGTGAAATTGAAAAATGAAGTAAATCCACCTGTTTATTTTGAAAAAAAAATTAATACCAAAACAATCAAACAAAATAATAAAAATAAATCAAAATAAAAAAAAATTGTTCCAAATAATTTTCTTTTATCAAATAAATAGCATTACATAGTCCTGATAATCATAGTAAAAATAAATAACATAAAAATGGGTTTAATAATATAAAAAGTTTACTACAAATATTTGAAAAGCATAAAAGAAACTACCCAATAATATTAAATACTACATATATTTTATTCTTACATTATAATCGAATCATATTATTCAAAGTTTAATAAATAAATAAATACGGGTAATAAGGGGACATACTTTTGTAATATCAT
>JAGVSQ010015730.1:0-10020 GCA_022683975.1 Rhyacophila evoluta
GGAGATCCATATACTCCTCTTTCGGAGTGGATATCTTCACAATGTGTAGATCTATGTGTTCCACGTTGGGAGCAAACATGGTATAAAAAAAAAAGACTTAACCTGATTCTTCAAGCCGACCGGTCGTACATAATATCTATAGAATATATTCGGCGGAGCAACAAGGATGGAAGCCGCGCGTAGTGTCCATATGCTACACTCAGGGAGTGGATATGGAAGAAGCAGAAGATGTTTTAGATTTTTTACTTATTTAGATAAGTTTTAAATAAGTTCTAAAAATGTCCACCATATAATTTACTCTCGTTAAATACAAAAAGGTTATTTTTATATTTTAACGTGTACAAGTGAACTTTAAATATATTAATAATAAAATAAATGACGGCTCTTTACCGGATTTTTAAATATTTTATTATAAAATACGGCAAAATGTGTGAAAAGATACATTGTGTTTATTAGCTTATTTTTATATTTTATCCATACTTTAAATGGTGAAAAGTCATCTTTAAGGCTTAAATAATTGTAATCTTTATCATGTGTAAGAGTGTGAGTATCTTCAAGCTAAATATAACAACTTGTTCATATTATATGAACTGAGAATTACCATCAATAAATAAAGCTATTTTAAAAATTAAAATATACAGCAGTTATGATTTAGGATAAATAGAATTTGAATACATAACTATTACAAATCAAGAGTTATTGTGAGCATATATAAAAAGTATCTATACTTCTTGATTATATAAAATATTATTCTTGATATTTTAATGTTCTATTGAATAAATTTAAAATGAGTGGCTCAACGTATTTCTATCAAAGTCCCAAGGTTTTCGATTCGCGAACTTAAAGCTTGAAATGATGTTTGCATTTTCAAGTAAAACAAACAGAGATTTACCGAAACTGCTGAAATTTCCTGAAAACCTGGATTGGCCAAGTGGTAGCAGATTTACTTGAAAACGCTTTCTTAGATCTAAGCAAGAATTTACCCGGTTTCGAATAAGCGGCAAAACATATATACTGTATACACTCACTTGCAATATTTGCAAAGAGAAAGGGAATATTTTATTAGATTATATGGAATGAAAAATAATATTTTCGATATACTCTTGTTGAGATTTTATATACAGATTTTGGATAAATAATTCTTTAAGTTCAAACATCAAACAGATATGAGTCAGTTACGTTATATTTTACTGTTGAAATAGTTAAAAAAATTAATTAACATATGCTGTGAAACAATTTCTACAAACGCATGGCTTTGAAATAAATTAGAACATGAATTCTTTGTCAAAGTAATTTGTTTTCGAGTCACAAAATTAGCGAATGAATATTATATCACTAATTTTCGAGCTAGTTTTAACTAATTTCTAATTACGCTCCAAAATTATCATCTGCAGGTCATTTGCAGCATCCTGTATTAAAAATGCATCGCTTGATACATCGTGCGAACAGCAGAGGTTATGGGGTACGGTTAAGACTCTAAAAGGTGTTTCTTTTTTTGTGGATTATTTCTAACATAAAAAAAATAAGACTATATTAACTGTTTATATTTGAAAAAGTTTATGATTTCTTAATGGTATTCTTCTAACTACGTAAAAAAATCTAGAAAATATATTATTATATTGAAAAATCTTTTGCCAAAAAAAACTATAATTATCTATTGAGGTCGTATTACGACGAACAATCATTTTGGCGTAGATATGGATCTTTAAAATCTTTATACTTAACTATTTATTATAAGCTAGTTGAAAAAACTATTAGAGATAAAGCTTTACATTTGTTTAATGTAATTGTAGAATATAAACTTTTGACACTGTAGCATATGAACTTCGCGCACTTATAAATCTTTTTTTTTATTTATTACAAGACTAGTAACTGAGGACATAATTATTTTGTTTAATTGGATTATATTTTTAGATAGTTTACATAATAAAAATAATAGCATGTATTTAATATGTTTTTGTTGTTTTATACATAAAAATTTTACCCGTCACAGTGGGCACATACTAACAAAATATCTGGAATCATTTAATTAAATTCTCAGTATAATTAAAATAACTTAGATAAATATTTATCTTAAAAGCAGTGTGTTAATTCTGATACACAATTTAATGATAAACGATGTTAAATAATTTCAACTCATTATGAAGTTTTCGTAAAAATTAACCCATTTATTTCATAGGGTAATTCGGGTCGCCATGTATACAAGGCATGTCTTTGAAATTTTAAGTAGCTCTTAATACTAACAAAGCTCCCAGCTACGTACAAAGGATGCTACAAAGGATACCACATTAGTTCGGCGAGCCTTTTAAGGAGGAATGAATTTATTATTTTAGCAGCGAAAAAGCGTGTACCACGTAATCCAACAGTGTAATTGGGTTAAACGTTCAGTATATTTCAAATAACTTTTTGTTAGAGACTTATCTGAAGCGAGGTGTAACTAATATATCAGGATATTTCCCCTTTTTTCAAATAAATAAACTTATGAAATATTTCAAAAAATATTCAGCCAAAAAATGATTCTCAAATTCATAACATAGTACGAAATTTATATTTTTTATAATTATGCAAAGTATGCCTATATATTGATACCATGTTTGCTCTCAAAGTGGAGCATACAGGTGTATACATTGTGAAGATATTCACTCCTTCATTTTTAGATTTTTAAAATACGACAAATGATTAACCAAACCCGCACTATCCACTATAAATTAATTTATTATACAATGAAAAATATACCCAGAATGACTTTTAATATGTCAATAAAAACTTTACAAAATTAGGATAAACTATATTTGTTCTATCAAACTTCTGTATATTGATTATTTTTCGTTTTAATTACACTTTTAATAGTGTATTTTAAGTCCCCACGGTAACTGAAAGGTTGGTGTGCGTGCTTTGGAGCGGAAGATTTTGGATTCAATATCCATAGCTGCTTATTTTAAAAACACCGAAAGATACAGCTAACTGGCTGACTCTCAATTTCTTGAAATAAATAAGTTAAAATAATTCTTGACAGCGCGGAGATTCATATAACGCATATTTGAAGTGGTCATCTTTCAGAACAAATGTGGCAAACAAATATATTCTCAGGATTATTCAAAGTTTTGCGATAGAGTACTCCAGCATATAATTCCATTAAAGTGTGACATTTGACTCCATTGATATTACATACTTTTTTTTAAATCTCATAATTTCAAGACTCGTAACTCTAGCTCTCTGTTAACGGCTTAAATATTATGATAAGCTGTAAATTTCATTTAAAAAAATAGTAAATCCAACGCAAAGTAAATAAAGTGTAAAAAAGTGACACTGATTTACGCCAACGAAATCCACGTAATCCGCATTATGAAAGCCTTGCTCGAATAAAGTGAACTACATTACACTGGCCAAAAAAAAATCACAACAATAAATTAAATTGTATTAAGAAAATTCAGTAAAAATAAGAAGTACTTGGAAATACATTAAATACAAATACTTAAATTCTACCATTTAATTAACCTCATATAGAAATGCATATAGTATTTACTAAGAATCTCTTAACTAGATTCTAAATTATTTCGTCTTTCCATTACCTAAGTAAATACATCATGCTTATGTCATTTTTCTATCATTAATAATACCATAACACTTTAGGCTAGGTTAAAAAAGACTGTTGAAACTGAAGTATGTGATTCCTAAAAAAATACTACCGATTTTTTTTTATTCGTAACAATAACCTATTTTTAAAACAATTAGTTGATATCTTATTTTGTCCTCGTTTTAAATTACATACCGTCTTATTAGATTGTATACATTAAGATTACACAGCTTTTAAGCTCGTCTTATAATTTTGTTTTCACTTTATGTTATATTATAGATGAGTTATCAAAGTTCACTGCAAATACAATAATTGTAGATGATTTTTTGTCTATACGCTATTATTTTTACTATTATCACCCTCAACATTATTACTGTTTTCTTTTAATATCTTCTTAATATTTTTTGCTATTATCATATTTATATCGTGTTGTAAATGTATTAAACTTATAATTTGTCATATTACAACAGGTGTAAAAAAAATAAATAAAATCAAATATGCAATAGTAAAAATTAATAATAATAAATAAATTAGCGTTAAATTATAAAATTAATATTGTTTAACAAACTAACCATGACATGTTTACTTTAAATTTAACTAAATAATTTATTTATATGGAGTCACGACATTCCAAGCTATCAATAATTTGTATTGTTTTTGTTATTTAGCTTTAGTTCTAACGAGTTCATAGCTCATCGTCTGCGACATGGTCAATCCACAAAACGTTATTTTTTTATTTGTGAAACTTTAGGTTTACGGGTCCACAAAATTCAGAGTGATTTGTGGAAACGAAAACTTTTCCATTAATTTAACTGTCTTTGTTATAATTGAACATACTGTTGGATGTGGCAAAGCGAAGTTTTTATTTGTGTGGCCTTTGTTAGTTGAATAAAGTTACAGTTCAGGCATTTCCAATATTGTTCTATGGTTATCGGATTGGCAAATTGGAACATAATTGATTTATTAACGTTTTACATGATTATTTACGAACTCAAGTGTTTATGTATACAACAGTATTTACCTTTATCACATATTGACGTTTCTAACTAAATATTTACAATAAGGATAACATTATTTGACTATTCATTTTTAATGAACTTAAAAATTGAAAAATATTCCTACAAGTATTCGCTGCCAGCCTTTTATTTAAGTTATGTAATTAAACACATTTAAGAACAACGTTAAAATAAAAATTATTATTCTTTAAGTAATTAATACTTTCATGGTATATTTAATTCATCTCTTATATTATCAATGGGACGGGTTTAAATTTAAATTCATACTTATTCTTTATACGTCGTATATTTTGTGTGTTCAACTTTACTATTCTAATAATTCTAAATCTTGATCATTATGATTTAATATAATACATGAACTGTTAGAAAAATTCTTAACATAAAACGTGCACTATAAATTATACAAGTTTCCCCGATAACCGAAAGGTTAGCGTGCGCGCACTCTTAGCCAAAAATATGCAGGTTTATTGTAAAAGTAATATTTAGATACAAGAATGAATGCCCAATGGGTTGAGTAGGTTAAAAAAATAGCTGACAATTAAATATTGTAAAAAAAGATTTAGCATAAGTCTTGACGTATTATATAATGTATTACAATCCTTAATCGATCGTATTTACACTGTTGAGATTCATCTGCTCTATTTTCAGAGCAGACATGTTTTGATATATAGTATATTATACTAATTTATACATATTACTTCAAATAGTAAAAAATTGTAATAGGGTATTTTTTATTAAATTGATGTAATTAAAAAAATATTTTTACCATAAATTATGTTTAGATAATATTTTCCATATTATGCATGTGACATTTATATTTTTTCAATTGAATGGGAAATTTATGGAGCTGTAATAAAACGGTCATTATTTTAATAAAATGGTTTTTATCATTTGAAGAATAATTTATATCATTTAATAATATCGACCGTGGAAAGAAAAAAAGACGTAACCCTAAATTTTTCAAAATTAATTTTTATTCGAAAATCAGAATGTATACAACTTAATACGCGTTCTATCAAATTTATTGCTTTTTCTTAAATAACGTAATACATTAATATCAGATTGGGGAAATAAATACAAGTTTTAGTCTTAATGCACTTCAAATTTGTGCCTATGTTATGTTTTGACTTGGCTTCTAAACCATTAAACTAACGTGATTTGTGCCTCCTGTAAATTTTTTTCAATGTGCGTTACGTCTTTTTACTTTTTCATAGTCGACATTATATCATAAAAAATATTTTGGAGTTTAAAATTTATATAATACATATACAGTCGAAATATAAAATACGTAATTACGGTTGTTAATAAAATAAATGAATTGCTTTGAAATAACTGTTCTAATCATGTTGATCTATTGTGTGTTTATCAAATTATGGTATAATTATCAATACAAATTGAGCTAGAAACAATATATATACGCAAACACGCCAAAGACAATATCTAGGCATCTGTCGGTATCGAATTAAGGGTTGGCAAAACTAAACCTAACGCCATTCCAATAAATCAGGGCTATAATCCCGCACGAGAAAGAAAAACTACGAAGGGTAGAAATTATTGCAAGACAGAAACTAGTTAATTCTAAGCCCCTGAGGTGATGAAATTTCGCCGTGGGAGATTTACAGTATACAGTGCGATGTATATACTGTGGTTTGTTATATTTATTTCCAAAATTTATAGGAGATATAAGTATGAAGTAAGTTTTTAAATGCACATACGATTCTATTAATTCACTAAACAAACCAATTCAATCATATTGTTCTATAATTTATATATATGGATATAGTTAAGCAAAAGGCATCGAAGCGACAAATTAAAAATTTTCATTTTATCGCATAAAATGTTTTTAAAGAATCAATTATTCAATAAGACAAAGACACCCAATCAAAAATATACGCACAGAAAAAGAATCTCTGTTTTTTATAACCCGCATATTAACAATTTACAAAAAATAATATCTACGAAACTTGCATGTGGCTTAATCATTTTCGACTTTGAACTTTATACATAACATTACTTAGTTACAAATAATTGTTTGACTTCTAAGTCATTATTATTTTCATAATGCCACATTCACATGTTTTTTCAGTAAAAATACGTACTGTATTGTTTATGAATAAAAAATACTCATTTACATATAATCAATCCCAAGATTTTATGGACAAAGACTAATAATATTAACACAAATTCGAGCACGAAACGATCAAAATTTTAAATGGGAAAAGACATCCAACCCACAAAACATTCACAATAAATTTTAAATCAGTACGTTTTTCAATAATTTGGCAATCAAGAAAGTTGTAGCATATGTCATTTAAATATTCAAATTTCATATTATAGTCTTAATAATATACAATTTTTACAAACGTTAATATGTTTCAATCGCCTTTTACTCAGTTAGATCAGAATGTGGCTTGGACGTCTTCTGTTTAACTACATCCATATGTACTTAACCTATTATATTCGTTATTCAGTCTAATTATACGATTTGTCTGAAATTTGGTATGGAATTTTTTAACAAAACCTGAATATAAAATTATACATTACATATTAATCATACATATTAAATGAAATTGTCATTTTTTATATCGATTTCGGTAAAATTTAATAATTATGATTTCTTTTAAATACAGTGCATATACATATATCTAGGATCTAGAGTAACTCTAGAAACGTATTACGTCTTATAATAATAAAATATACAATATAAAAGTCAATTTATATATCACTTAATATGTATAGGCTTTTATTTAATTTACAGTTAATAGTTGTGTCTAGCTAAAGACTAAGCCACAAAAGCTTTCACCATGATACATTGTCAAGGCAGAATAAGTGTACATGTTATTTATATTAAATAACATTTTTTGAAAGGTGAGGTTAGCAATCAAGTTTTGAAGACAAGATACATATATTATTTTAATTTAAGATTTTTAAACAAGTATTGACAACCTTTTACAAACTTTCATAGTATTATTACAAGCATAGATAGAGTACACAAGATAATGATTATAATAAACATAATCGAATATATCATGTAAGTTTCGATTACATACATTTATATTAAGTACTCTTTGGTATTAATACAAATTAATTACAGTGGAAAAAATATCAACGGTGTAATATTTGGGTGGTTATTAAAGTTACGAATGGTGGTCATTTTTATGGAGCTTTTCATTTTTAAGCTCGACTTTTTAAACTCGAAGTTTTTATGTATTTTGCATCAACACTTTTGGACCCCTCACTGGTCACGATGGGCGTCCATCTATCCAAAAAAGTGTTTTGTCTCGGGCCGGCGTGTTTGCTGCCAAAACAAAACCCTTGTTACATCCCAGGATTACGAAGCTGTCCGAGTGACCCTCTTATAGAGGTGAAAGGGTCTCATGGAAGTGGCACTTAAACTTTTTTATACCATAGATATATCTGAGGGGCTTACGATAAGTTGCGGCCCAGGATTAAATGATTAATTAATAACAAAGTTTATGGTCAAGGAAATTAGCGACGGCTTCTGGTATTATAATAAAATAATTTTAATGATACTTTAACCTCTTAAGACTATACAACAATATTATTTATAATTCAATAAATATGATTATAAATATTAGATTAAGCACTATACGTGTATAAAATATATCCATTTTTTCACTAATAAAATGCAGATATCGAAACACAATCTTTACCAGCATTTTTAAGCATCGCTTATATTTTCGTATAAAGTTCTATTGGCGCATCCTAATTAATATCAACTATTTAAGCTGACAATCGTTTGTATCTTTGCGTTTCAAGCTCTTTCAGATTTCTTTTTTAATTAAAACGCATATTGAATTTGAAAGGTAGTAAGTAAGTTTGATAATGTATTTTTTTTTAACTACATATTTATTAAAAAAATCTATGTTGTCAATTTATTACTAGGAAGTTAAAATACTGTCAAAAATATCACAAAAACAAAATTTTGGACATATCAACTTATCGTGTATCATTATTTGTTGAAATTTTAACGGGACTAAAATTTTTTAAATCGTCATACAAAAACGACAAATAAAAAAAACTCTAGAAAAGTTTTGTGTATATTTATGATTGAAATTATTTTTCATTTACATATATTTTGTACCATGTTCGTTTCAAAAGCGGAGCATATAGATAAATACAGTGCAAAGGTATCTGTTACGAAAGTATATGGATTCCCGTAATGCGAAGACATATTTTGAGAAACAGTTGTCGACCAATTATTGTTCGACTCAATGTAAATGCAGTCCCGTAATTCCTTTTTTTAATCTGGTGGATTTGGGACTCAAGCACGAGTTCTACGAATTCGAGGCACACACACTAGCCTCTACGCTACTAAAAAGACATTATATCATATATTTATATATAATGTAATATGATATTAATCATTCATAGTATAATCGATTTCATACAGCGTTTGATAAATGAAGTTACATTAGTATTTCTATTATATTGTAATATTCAATATAACACTGTCTTAAGTGATGGTGCAAGGACATCAAATTACTTAATGGAGTGGCAAACACTTAACATGGAATATCAATCACTTGCATAATGCATCTGCATAGTTATTAGTTTTTAATGGACGTGGAAACAGAATCAAAAGCTCACAGTTTATCTAGAATATTCAGCCAAATTATTCTGTCAGCCAGCATAAAGCTCTTAAAAAGCTTAATTTTTTATCTTAGAACTTTATTTCTAGCAGAAAACCTACCACGTGGTTTTTTATTATTGATTACAAACAAATAATGTGTATATATACAACAGCAAATATTGATATCTTTCATGATGTGTTCATTAATTCTACCCATAGTTTTAATATAATTAATGTTAAAACAATAAAATAAAATGAGTATTTGAATTTATCTAGTCCACATTTTTATACGAGTGTTCTTACAATATGTAAATTCTTATAAAACTTAAAAATGTTAAAAAGAAAAACTGATGCAGCAAATCATGATACACTTGGGAGTCTTAAAAATTAATCACTCTTACTGGCAGCTATTTTGATTGCAACAATATCACGTAGGCCGTAGATATAATTAACTAACCACAGTTTTACTGAGAGTACCATAGCCAAAATAGACTTATTAAATTAGCTGTTTTAGACTGAACATCTAGTAAGTGGAAATAAAATTATTTTTTATGTATTCGCTAATCGTTTCGGACTTTTAAATATGATGCAAATATGGACAAAATGTTTTTATATTCAATCGTATAATTGTACATTAAATAATTATTTTCTGCATATCAAATATTATCAAATATCCGTCTACAATAAATAGGTAACATTAAAAAATTAAGACACTCATACTAAGTGCTATAAGATCTTGAAAAATTATTTTAATTTTAGTTTTCAGATATCCCCACATAAAAAATAAATATAATTTATTATTATACGAACAAAATTTGCATGTAAATAATATT
>JAGVSQ010015731.1:0-10020 GCA_022683975.1 Rhyacophila evoluta
AAATAATTCAGAATTTAAAATCAATTTCCATGAAGCACCATCAGTCGAAAATATTGATTATTCTATGACTTTATTCAAATAGCTATATGTATGTATTCGTTTTTTAGGTAGTTCAATAAATATTCAACTATCATTTGTATGTAATCTAGAAAAGTATATATTTCTACCTACAAAGCTCTTTTTTAGTTTTTCTTCAAATATTATTTATAAATAGACGACCATAGTTTTTTGTTGAGTATAATGATTTACAATATTTGAATCTTTTCTATTTTTAAACCTTTCTAACCCATGTAGCGTCAGTTTTTCTGATAAATACCATTAATTAAACTCTCATAGAAGTCTGAGGTCTTTTCAAAGCGGTTGAATGGATATCGTTCGCAGCTGTATTATTGCATAGCTTCCAGATCAAATAATGGACCACTAAAAGATATACGGAGCAGGGTGTAAAAGCACCACCCTGAAGTGTTGCATTAAAAAATATAGTGCCCGCGTAATGCCTCAGAATATATTGAAAGCTGTGTTGTATGGAAGCGAACAGAAGCTCGGTGTAAACGCGTACATGTATACCTCCCATTCGCCCGAATGGGATCAAAAGGTTTATGACATATGAAATATGAGAAACATCTTTCGATAAAAGCGAGACGGCCAAGTGGTCGGGAAAAAGCTCAGCCTCCGGCTTCGGGGCGCGGGGATTGATTTGAATAGATTTTCAAATTGTAAAAAAAGGAACATTTATCCAAAAATAAAGTCTGAGTTTTCTTTATAGGATTAAAGGGTTTTCAATATGTCTGATAATTTATAAGAAAAGCAAACTCTATGATTTTTACATCAAAACTACAGTATTACCAATAATATTCAATACAGTATACTTTATACTTTTTTCATTAAT
Organism: Rhyacophila evoluta; assembly: GCA_022683975.1. Lineage (NCBI taxonomy): Eukaryota > Metazoa > Arthropoda > Insecta > Trichoptera > Rhyacophilidae > Rhyacophila > Rhyacophila evoluta. The sequence continues at coordinate 890 of JAGVSQ010015731.1, forward strand.
GAAAAAAATAAAAAATCTATTTGATAAAAATTAAAATTTTTATATTACCCATTTTTATATTTAGTATTCTTTCATAATCCAAGCTTAAATCTGTATCGATAAATGCAAATATGTATATTTATAATATATATGTCTACATCTATCATGAACATAACATTTTTCACACATGTATAATATATATTTGTTATTTCAACTTTTGTGTCAAATAAATTTATCAACTATTATGTTTTTTTTTTATATGTCCAAAGCCTTAAAAGCAAAATATATGAATTATCAGCTTATACGGTGAGTATTCATATATTTATGCAGTCGGTGTAAAAAGTTAACATCATTATACATTAAAAACCAATAAATATATTTTAAGTAATAGAAAAGATGTCAATATCAGTTACCAACTAATGTGATTATACCTAACATTTAATTGCATCAGTTACATCAATAAACGTTAGCTGTGGCTGGCCATTTTATTTTTTAATTGCATATTTACACTATTTAAAAAATTAATGCATGTACACTTTTTCAGCTAATTAATAGCTAATTTCAATTAAAATAAAAAAATCATCTGACAATATATCATGTTATCACATAGACATGTAATCTTTTTATTTTCACAAAAATATAATACAATGCGTATTATTATTTCATCTTATATTTACATCGAATAATACACAAAGTGGTGAACCACATGTTGTTGTACATTTTATTTCACATAAAGATGAATAACAGCTTTGCACTTAGGCTTGATACAAAACACACAAAGAAACAAATCGGCTTAAGCCACGGTATTCTGTAAATGCTATCAAATACTTTTACTCTATGAAACATAAAGCATATTCCACCTTTGGGATATCATATTAAAATCTTTTGCCTTGTGAACGGTTTTCCTTGGCTAGACTTGTATACATTATTTCTATTGTAAATCTTCATATTTTTCGTGTTATACATACAAGTTTTGTATTTAAATAAAAGATTAATAACAAATAAGTTCTCAAAAAATGGTTATCAAATAAATATTAGATACTTGTTTTAAATAACTGTGTACATATATCATTGACAATCAAAATTTTAATTTATGGAATAAGTTAAATCATCAACAATACTGTGGATTTAATGATAGTAATAGTTTTTCAGTGTAATTTATTGAACTTTAATTTAACTATCATAGTATTTTAAGTGAATTTACATTTTGTTCAATTGTATTATTATTTTTTCAGCAAAAGCGTTAAAAACATAATAATATTTATTACGTCATTATTTTTCATATCACGAATGCTGCGAAAGTATAACGTATTATGTATCTCAGCTATATGAAGATCTCCACTACAGAAAATGGAATAAATGGATATTTTTCACGGGAATCAGTTCTCAATAAACTCATTGAGCAAAATTTTCTATTACAATTCATTGAAAATCTACACCAATTGCATACCAATTAGTGCCAGTTAAATAAAATAATCCTTAAAATCAAATCTTACGATAAATACATGCAAAATCTCTATGCCTTAATATAAATTCATTTTTGTATTTCAAAATTAAATGAATTCTTATAGTTGAACAAAAATGAATTTAAAAATAATTCATGATAATATTAGTACCCAAATCATGTATTATATTTGCAACTAAATAGAGTTAGCAAAAAAAATTGCTTTGAATTATTTTTTCGTGTGTAATACTATAAATCCATTTTTCTGAGAAATACTTTATTTTCCGAGAGAGAAATTACTGTCTTAAAACAGAACTGCGTTATATCTTTGTCCAAAACGAAAGCTTATAAATAACAAAACGCTTACGTCATTTCTTTCCACATAATAGAAATCGCAACCTTTGTTTGAGTAGGTTCTATTTTTACATTATAATATATTATCTAGAATTTGTAACACCATATTACATTTTCAACGTGATTTAAATAGACATATTAGAAACCTTTTTTTTAAGTTCTGAATATTGACCAAATATTTTTTTTATAATAATACACTTAAAAAATACGGTGATGATCAAATTCTTCAAAATTAAAAAAATAATATTTCTCAAAAAAAGAAATATTATTATTTTTCAACAGTGCAAATAGTTCCTGTGAGCGAAAATCAATTATTTTAATACTTCAGAAAACTTCGAATATAGTATATTAACTAAAATATAATTATAATTCTACACAGAAAGATTATTTTTATGATTTTGAAGTTAACTTTTCTGTATATGTATATATATTATGTTTTTTATTACGAATGTTTTTTTTTTGGAAATCAGATAGAACGTTTCTTTCTAAGATCAAAATGTAAAACTTACGTTCACACAGTCATAAGTTTATTATTTTCTTCCCTCTGAATCTCTTTTCTTTTATTGCCCATACATTTTATTTCCGTATATGCGTTAGGCAAGAATTCATGTTAGCGTACCTTTATTTATTATAGTGCCAAAATTTACCTTAAAATAAAAATAATTGGATTTCTATTTAATACAATAAATCAACAAATTGTGTACATTATTAAAAAATATGTCCTACCTTGAAAAGCATTTAATCTGCATGACACGAATATTAGTCAATTTTATAGTTCTATCTACAAATCAAACTTCGTTATAAGGAACCTCGTGGAAACACCCCTTTTGTTTCGTTGTACTGATTTTTTTATACAAAATATATGAAAAATATTGTTACATATTATATAAACGATTGATCGGAGCAACAAAAAATATAGGTTATATTGGAAATTTTGTTACTTGGTATTCGTTAAAAAAAACATTTGACTTGTTTAATATTACATGTTTTTAAAATTACAATTATTTTAAAGTTCTATTAATTCTGCAAATCACATTGTATGTTTGAAAATCCAAGATCTGTGGTATATAAAATACGTGTATGTGTCTGTTAGCACAATAACTTATTAGCAAAATTAAACCTTCACATTGCACAACACTCACCATCTTTGCCGATAATCTACAATAGACCATATATATTATATACACCCGAGTATAATATTAATTTGCATAACCCATGAGCTTAAATTTGTCCCAGGCAAAATCGAGTATTTTTTATGAAACAATATTCATTGTTAGCATCATAGCTCACTTCTCATAACAAAATCAGCAAGTGATATAAACTCCAATTAAGATAATCTTCTTTATAATATTAATAATGTTTGAAATTTCCGAGGAGTCACCACTCAAAGCGATCACTCATCAAAGAGCAGAAAGGGAACGGGAAAAAGAGAAAGAGAGTGGTTCTTGGCGGGATAACACCGGATGGAGAGACCTCTTACTGTTTGAGATATGAATTTGTAACACGGATGACGGTAATGGGAAGTAAGTCAAATAAAAAAAGATATACGGGTAAAATTTTATGATTGCCTACTTGCCGCGCTTTACGGAACTGCCGCCGTTAAAGCTGGGGGAGGCTTATTGGTCGGAAGTCTACTATTACGTTATCATTTCACGTTTTTGCTTTTATTATCTCTGACGTGAAATTCATAATTGGGATAATTTTTACAACTCTGTATTATTTTTTTTTCGTTTACTGCAAAACATCTGTCAATTAAAGGCATGCTGGCAAAAGTTATTCAAAGTCTAGTGTAAAGATTTTTATCCTAAAATTATAATATAAATCTACTTAAATAACAAAGAGATATATTTACCACGACATAAATACCAGTTTACATATTTTAATTACTTATTATGCTTATAGAGCTAATTATAAAATTATTTTTTTCGATCGTACATAAAATTTTTATGGTTATATTATTGATTAATATTTGATCATTTTATATCTTCAACATAGTGTCCTGACAAAGTCGCGCCCTCAAAACCGCAACAAAAATCAAATAAGAAAATTCAATTTTATGCGCAAATAATCATTTATAAAAATAAAAGATTGCTGAAAAAATTCTTGTGATGCTAAATTAGTAGTATATATATTGCAAAAAATCAGTATTTTTCCAAGCAAATGAAAATTTATTGCATATGTGCAATTTTAAAAAATAAATGTAAAATATATTGTAATTGTTATTTAAATGGATCATTTATAAATAGAAACAATAGAGAAAATTGATAAACAACCAAAAATAAGAACAATAAAAAATAGCAATTTGTCTATTCTTATATTTTGTTTTGTTTCAAATCTCTACAGAACACGTCGATAAATGTTGCAAAGCGGTAAGCAAGTCGTATTTTTATCATGTAAACAGAGGGGTGCATATTTATTTTTACTTTTTTATATTAAAACTTATACCTAACACTGAAATGTGGTATCATGAAATATTTAACTTTTTTAACTTTTCATTTATATAACACGCAATTTATCCATTTACTAACTTTTATTGTTACCGTTATTGTGTGTATTTTTTTTGGAAATTTTATTGGTTTTGTTAAAATATTAGGTCTATCTGAATTCTAATATGATGTTTTGTTACACTAATTGTACGTTTACAGTGAGATTTTATTTTCAAATATTTGTAAAATTTATAATCTAATATACTCTTTATAATTACAGTTGACGGTAATTTTTAAAACTGTTTTTTAACTCTTTGATATTTTTAAATCTTCAATATTCAATAATGATTTACAGGTTAGCTATAAAAGACTGAAGACTTTGTTTGTCAAGTTAAAATATTGTATTTTTTTTATAATACTGGACACTTTTGTGTTGTTCAATTGTTCCAGTCTTCTAAGATGAATAAAAAAGAGAAAATAATGTTTCGTGTTAAGACAATTTTTGTACTGCATTGGTAAAGGAGGTTACGTTTTTTCTTTTTCACGTACTCATCCGACACTCACGAGATCTCCGCAGCGGCCGACTTCAGCAAGTGGCAGCTCCTCTACGCTTGACAGTTAAGCGCTACGTGAATTTACGGCGCCGTAGCCGCCCTAAGCTTGCCCGGCTACGATGATCTACGGCGTAGCGCCCCATACATGTAGCGTATGATTCGTTACAACTCTCGAGTAGTATTTTTACCAAATTATTTTCTCGTTGTTTTCATTTCTTTTTTTATTAATATGAATGTATTTCTGTACTTACGATTCAGCGAATGGTTCGATGCAATATTTATTTAACTATGTCTTTGTTATTTATTGTTCTGGCGACGAAAACAATATTATAATAGATTTTTTTCTCTTCGATGTTGCTCGCATACTACATAAAAAACAAGATATTTGATTTTTTTTTTTTTATAAACCATCAAAATTACATTCAACAAGCAATTTTCATAGTATTAATCAACGTACATAAGCATTTATATCTTTTCGTTGGTTTTTATCAAATACCCAATAAACTCCAGAGCCTAAAAGAGAATGTAGATTTCATTCTTTTTTATATGGAAATTTAAAAAACATACATATTTGTCTTTTTTATTTTCCTATAATTATGTTTTGCTAACATAACAATATATAATTTATATTAATGGATAAATTTATGATTTCATTAAAATAAGAAAAGGTGACATCATTAATTTTTATCAGAATCACAAAATCCACAACTACCTTAAGGTAACTATAATTATGTACATCATTTACAATCTCAAATAATTAATGATTTTTTCTATTGTTTTCAATAAATTGCTTTTTGCGTTAAGTAAAAAGCGCGGCAGATACCTTCATAAAGTTATTTTAAAGCGTACACGCTAAGCAGAAACAACAATGAAATCTTCAAACTTTCTCAATAATCCTTTTCAACTTTGCCTAATAGAGTTGTGAAGATATTAAAAACATCTTGCTCATTTTTGTTACTTTACAAAGCGTTCCCTTAGGGCCAGCTCCATGGAATTTTCTTCTGTTTTGTTTAATTATTTCCTTAACCGAAAAGTTACGGAATGCAAAACCTTCAGAAAGAATTTTGGTATTTTTAATAAGTACATGGGCCATATTATTGTTTCAGTATTTTTCTGTATATCAAAATTTTGATATAAATATTTTCATTTTATCCTCCTAGTCCTAATTTGTTTTTTTCTGTTTTTCATATCACAACTCACCTTATTATTTTTATTTATTTTAATTGAAAAAAAAACCACTCAGCTTGTTTTATATTATTCACAGTTTAATTTTTATGAAAATGAATACTCTCCACATTTTTTCCTCTATTTCTAATTATAATTAAAATAAATTTATTTTGCTTCTTAATTTTATTGAGTAATAGATTTCTTACATCAAAAAAATCTGCGTTTAACTCTTAAAGACATTTGTCATTATTAACAATAAAACAGTAAAATATTTATCCCTCGGGTAGTCGAGAAGTTAGCGTGCTTGCTTCGGATTCGATTTCTATAGTTGCGAATTTTTTTAAATTCTTGAGATACAAGATTGAATACCAAATGGGCTGAATAATCGGCTAATAAATTTCCATAAAAAAATCATATTTTCCATTTCTATGGTAGACATCTTTACACTGTGTTTTTCGTATACTCATTTCATTATAATATGCTCATTTGGAGCAGACAAAGAAAAAACCATTTGAAAACACTGACACGAACATGAAACATATACTTATTATTAAAACACCTTATATACTTGCTTTGAATATTGTTAAAATTTAAAAGATGAATAAGTTTAAATAGTTTTTAAAATACACGGGCCAGTAAATTTTACCTTAGCTTCCATCATAATCTATGAAGCAAGTTACTCGTCTAAATTATACAAAAATATTAAATATAATAAATAATTTTCGTCATTTTGACACTAGATGGAAAAAATATTAACAAATAGAACAAAAATAGAAATTAAAAGAAACTTTGTAAAGACAAAGTCCTCACAAAACTTGAAATAATAAAGATCGTGATAAAAATTAAAATATTTTTAACATTGTGTAACCTTTTTAACTGCATGAGGAATATGAATGCCATAATAAGTAATATTCTTGAATGTAAATAAAAATTTATTACGTTGATAAATTCTTCCTGAAATGTAAGACTTTCAAAATTAATATACAAAAATATACTTAAAAAAAAATTAAACAGGAAATCAAGTAAACCCTGTGAGATAACAATGTTTCATTTAAATATTACTTTTAGTCATTATAAGAACAACATTCTAGAGTTGATTTTGGATTTTTCCATCACTTAATATTTATCGAAGTTATTTGGTAGTTTTGGCTTCCAAATATATTGATATTGATAGCATTCTTCACCTTGGTATTCTCCAATGTCCCATCAAATCACTAAGCATTATTTTCTTCTGGTATTCTTATTTGTCCAGACGGTGCACGTGACTAACCAACGGAGGCCCCTACCTTGATTAACAGAGCTGTGGAATCTATAAATTGCTCATAAAAATAACCATTGTACATTCTTCTCCGTATATTATCAATCCGAATCGGTCAATATATGCAGAAAGAATGATTATACCTAAATACCAATAAATATAAACCTACACAAGTAAGTCATACGGATTCATGCACTTCGCTTATAAACATGAATTTTAAAATGTTTGTTAACTATATTTATTATACTTTTAATGCTATGAGGCGCATTTAAATTTTATTTGGTAACAAAATATTAATATTTATCTAAACATGTTGTTTTATCAAACTTTTATAATTTGAATAAAATTGATATAAATTTTAATCTATCGACTTTGTATTAAACGTTTAAAGTTTCATAAAATATGACACATCAAATTACCATGACTAACTTTCATAATAAATTCCTGCTAACCTGATATCAACAATATCAATTTACACGCTATATTACAGTCCGTAGCGAGTTGCCGGTGAAAAGGTCTATACTTTTCCGCATAAAGTCAATGTTGCGAGACTTGCTTGTAGAGAAAACATTTTTTTCTCTTGCTTAAAACCGTTATCCAACTTTTCGTGTCGCGTCTTTCCTTAACACGTATATGATTGATACAAAATGGAAAAAGTTGGCTGACGGTTGTTCGTCTTTCCCATCACATTTTCTCTCGTCTTTTATTTAACGATACGGCCCGTGCTCACTTTTTTCCACAAAATACATTACCATTTATCAGGCGAAGTTATGTTTTTAATATATCGGCGGAAGTTTTCATTTAAGGTAAATTATCATTTTGCAGTGAATTTGACCTTTTTATACTGAGCGGGATAATAAAACATTTTTATTCAATTTTCATCTAACATTGTTTTCAATTATTTATGCAATAGATCTATACAAAGTATAATATTTTTCCCACAGTATTTTTTTGAATATGTGTAGTACATTTATTTGGCTTTATTACTGACATAAGTATGAAATAATATTTTATAATACGAATAAACAAAATAAAATATTTATTTCTCTATAAAAAGCATATCTTTGATTCATTCTCATCAATACAAAATTTAAATTTTATTCACAATAACTTTTAACATTAACTTATAACCACCTCCACTTTTATTCAGTCGCTTAGTATTTTATTTATTTGACACATTGAGAACATTACAAATTAATTATTCGAGGCATTCACAATTTACAAAAAATACAATATATAATACAAAGAATTTAAAACATCATTAAATAAAAGTTAATAGAGAATTTGACAAATGATTTTTAAAAAAGAGGGCTTTCCAAGACAGAGAGACAGATTTTATTTTAGAATTTTATAAAATTTTTAACTACACTCACTCTCACTCGGACGATTCTCGTTTTCTTTCCAGTAAATAAATTATGTATCATTAGCAAGCTTATCACGTGTATTTGGTCATATTGTGATAATCTTCATAGTGTGTCTGTCATTTTGCTCTATGCTTTTCGAAGTTTTTAATTAACACAGCTATTTTTAGAATGTTCACATTAATTATCTTTATATTTTTTTGTTTATAAGTAAATATGAAAAAATCTATGAACACTTTTTGATATGAATATAATTTTACTATGCACCCTTTGATAAGAACGTCAGACTTTTCCCTATCGCGTCTGACGGCGGAAAACTTTTTGATCATACTCTGCATGATGTTTACAAATCTACTAAATTATGAATTCTTAAAATGTAAAATGTATAATTATTATACCATTTATACCAAGTATACATTTTATTTTTTATTCATAAAAATAAATAGTTTTAACGAAACATATATTTTGTATTATATATTGTTTATATTACTTATTTAATTGAATTTTTCATTTAAAAAACTATAACTTTCCATGTTTTTTTTTTTTATACCATGTTCGCTCCCAACGTGGAGCATATGGATCTACACA